>PVIA01006731.1:0-93113 GCA_004024845.1 Tonatia bakeri
TCTTTAAAAAAAAAAAAAAAAAAACAAGTAAATATTCTTGAATCTATATTTACTCTAAATGCTAGCATTAAGAATAAAACATTCTGAACTTTCCTTTATGAGTTAAAAGACAATGTTTTACCCCTTTCTTTCTCCTGTTTTCTTAAAAAAAATTGTCTTTGTGGTTCTGTATGTTTTGTTTCTTTAGTATAAAGATGTAAGATCTAGATTATTATTATGGTCTTTACATTAGAAATATTGCTTTAAGGCATTGACTTTATTGAAAAACATTTAATAAGACTTACTAAATGCCCCTGAGTTCTCAGCAAGTGAGATGTGCAAAGAACGCCTTACTGATACCCATGGGCTAGTGCTAACTGTGAAGTTCTGAGAAAAGCTCAGAAGCAGCAGCATGCAATTTGTGGGAAGGGCAATAAGGAAAGACCGCTCAGAGAAGCTGGCTTTTAAGCTGAGCCCTGAAAGAAATTTCACCAGATTAGGCAAATAGGAAGAAGGGGAAAGGGAGTTAGTCCACAAGAAGGAATTGTGCCATCCAAGGTAAGAGCCCAGCATATTCAAGTACTCGGAGTACTTCTTGTGTGAAGCTGCGGTGTGTGCATTTGTGTGGGGACAATGGCAGAAGTGGGGAGGGCCAAGGCAACGTGAAGCTGGATGGGGAGGCAAAGGCCAGATTTTGAGGAACTTTGCTGAGAAGTTCAAGCTTTACCCCTTGGGCCAGTAAATCTGGGATGGGGTTGAGGACTCTGCACATCCCCCTGTAAGAAATACTACTCAGAGGTTGCTCCACATGCACTTTGGAGACAAACAGACCCGAGTTCTAGTATCATTCTGCCTTGTACTAACTGTGTGGTTTGGGGAAGGCAACATAACGCATCCTAGTCTCAATTTCCTTGCCTATAAAATGGGAATAATAAAGATATTTGATTCCTAAGGTTGCAGTGAGGATTAAATGAGATACTTAGCACAGTACTTGGAATATTAGAAGGGCTCAAAATATATTAGTTGCTATTGTTATTTGGCTTAAAAAGTTAATCTTGGCAGCTTGCTGGTATATAAATGGAATTGGAAGATAGTGACAGAAGACACGTGTTTATAAAATGTCAGGCATGGTGTGAGGTGTGAAGCACCAAAGACACATAAAGCTTGAACCTGATCCTTACACACAAAGTGGCTTGATGAGACTTATGAAGGCCACTAGGTATAGCTGTGCAGACTGTGCACTACAACCACGACGCCACGTCTAAGAGGGCACCATTCACAGTTTAGACATCAGGGATTCACATATTCACTACAATAAGTTTAAGGGACAGTCAAGTGTCTTCTAATAAAATGGGTATACTACAATTTTCTACCAGATGGAAAGTCTATCAGGGAAGGGAATGATAGATTGTTACATTAATGACACCAGTGAATCATGTTTCCTGATAGCCATACCCTGCAGTCTTCTGCCATATTGACCCTGAGCTTAGCTTTAACCATTGAGAGCTCAGCAAATGTGATGATATAAGCAGAGCTTACAAAACTCTCAATTATCAGCACCAGCATCTCTGTGATTTTCTTTCTTAAACATGTTTTTTCTTTTTTATTATGTTTTAAAGATTTTATTTATTTTTAAAGAGAGAGGAAGGGAAGGAGAAAGAGAGGGAGAGAAACATCAATGTGTGGTTGCCTCTCATGTGCCCCATACTGTGGGCCTTGCCTGCAACCCAGGCATGTGCCCTGACTGGAAATCAAACTGGCGATCCCTTGCTTTGCAGGCTGGCACTCAGTCCACTGAGCCACACCAGCCAGGGCACATCTGTGTGATTCTCTAGGACTTTCCCTCATCATCAAAATATGGCTTCCACTGACGCAAAACAATAACAGGCATCACATTTACATTCAAAGCAGGAGGAAAAGAAGAGGTATAGGCAATGCCAACCAGAGCTTCTTTTATTAGAAAAGCAAAAATTGCTCTGACTGGTGTGGCTCTGTGGATTGGGGACCATCCAGCAAACCAAAAGGCCACTGGTTTGATTCCAGGTCAGGGTACATACCTGGGTTGTGGGCCATGTCCCCAGTTAGGGGCATGTGAGAGGCAACCAATTGATGTTTCTCTTGCACATGGATGTTTCTCTCCCTCTAACCCTCTCTTCTCTCTCCAAAAATAAACAAAAATAAAATCTTTTTTAAAAAAGAAAAGCAAAGCAAAAATTTTTCCAGCAACTTTCAAACAGACTTTCATTTGTATCTCACTAAACAGACCTGTATCACATAGCTACTGTTAGCTGCAAGGGAGTCTGGAAGATAACCAAGTTAGCTTTCCCAACCTCTGTAGTAAACCATAGCAAGGAAATAGGAGTTTGGGAAAGGCTGTTGGGTTGGCTAAATAGCAATATCTGCCATAGAACTTTCAATCATGGATTTCATATGCAGCCATTCTCATATTAATACTGCAAAGGCATACAACATGGAGACTGTCAGTTACTAATCAATTTTCAAACATGGTATTTGAAAACTTTTTAAAGCTGGTTAATGATATGTAAAGCCAGGCTGTACTCATTTCTATTGAACATTCAAATTAGTGCCACTACAAAGAGATCAGAAAGCTTCTCATAAATCAGAAGTAGCTCCTTGTTAGGAAAAAAAGAAAAAAGCCTGAATTATCCATCATCAACTCTTAAGCCAGTGATTGTCAAAGTTTATAGACTGAGATTATTAGTAAGAATTTTATGTTATATCATAATCCAGAATACATATACACACAAACATGTTTCATAAAATAATGCCTATTCTTATTATATGGTACATTCTAATATTTTCTATTGTATTTAACCCCTTTCTAAAAAGTTAGTTATGACCCACTACATTCATTTCAGCACCCACTAATGGGTCGTGGCCTGTAGTTTGAACAGCACTATCGTACGCAGAGGCCAGGAACAACATTTTTCCAGGTGAAGGAAAAAGTAGGCAAAAAACCCCGAGTTTGGAGCCCCTGACACCTGAGGAAGGCTGGTGCGGCTGGAGCCCTCTGGGTGGGAATGAGGTGGGACCTGTCTGAGCAGGGCCCTGTCGTGGAGTCTGCCTTCTGCAGTAGCAGTTTGGAATTTATTTTTATTCTAATAGCAGCTCCCCCGGTTTCAGCAGGAGAGTAACATACTATGATCTATTTGCTAAAATAGTTTCTCCTGACCTCAGGAAGAGCCTAAAGATGATTCCAGAATAACCTCATTTTCTCTAAATTTGAAAGAAGTCTGGAATGACTTTAAGGCCCACCATAGAGGATGCTCTCGCTCTCCCCCACATTCGTTCCATCACACTCGTTTCCGGATTCCTTCCCCACCACAGGAGCTCCCATCCGCTGCTGAGCTCCTCCGGAGGACACAGTCTTGCAGAAATACTGAAATTTGAAATTCTCCTTCTATCAAGTTCAGAACTTACACGTGTTGTCCTCCTGTCACTAAAACCCACAGATTTGCTATATTTGCTGGCCACGCTGCCATGCTGACAAGAGTCATGCACGCCCAGACGTTTTTTCCCTGATTTGCAACGTGGACACCTGGAAGGACATCCCTAAATCTCGGCAATGGGCTCCTCCCAGCTTGAAAGCACATCTTCCCCCCCAGTGGGGGTCTCCCTGTCTGCTGGGACAGCTGCAGCGCTGTTGGGAGCTGCCCCAGCGGGTCTAAGTCCCTGAGTCACACAGACTGAAAGGAAGCCGGGAGGGGGTGCATGAAGAGGAGACAAGCAGATTTCCCAGGGCTGGGCCTCCTCCTTGGTCAGTCCCCAGGAGATGAGTTCCAGCTGCTTTTCCTTTTTTAATCTTCCTCCTCTCCCACTCCACTCTCCAGTTGGGCCCCCAGTCCCTCCCTCTTCTGGCCTGCCTCCAAGCCATACAAGATTTCTGGGTGGAAAGCATCACTGTGAAAAGGGAGGAATCCGGGGACTGGAAAGCTGAAAAGCAGAGAAGAATATCTCCTCTCCTTGAGGCCTGTTCCCTGGATCTGTGAGCTCTTGTCCGGGGAAAGGTGAGGGGGTGCAACGAACAGTCAAACTTGTTTCCTTCAGCCAGTCAACGTCCTCACATCGCTCTCTGCCCCAGCTCCCCATCCCACACTCGTGACTTGCCGGCATCTGTGGAGAACATCCAACCAGATCTCTTTTGTTTACTTGTGGTTTCCAAAATAGATACTTGCAGGACCTGAAGCAAAGATGCTTTTAGGGAAGGAAAAGGGGAGGGACAGGAGGAGGAGGGAAAGAAGAGGTGACTTTGAAAAGTGGAGAGCTAGGAAGTCAATAAACAGTAGTGGCCCTGGGCTCCAGATTCACATCACACCCGGTATCCAATCCTATCTCTGCCACGTGCTCATTGTGCGAACTAGGGCTGGCAATTTTAACCTCCCTGAGCCTCTGCCTACTTACCCATAAAAGAGGCTTATTTGTAGCTGCTTTCAAGGCTGATAACTAATGGAATTCTCTATATGATTATTATCTACTCTAGGAAGTGCTTGATAAATAATATTAATTATAATAGGTTAGTAGGATTCATGTGAAAAGAATAGCTGGCAGGGCTTCTGAGAGAAAGAAAACAGAAGAGAAGCTATTGAGGAACTTCAGAAACACAGGCTGAAAGTGTAACACTGTATACACAGCATTCAGCAGAAGTAATACCTGCTTGAGTGGGGTTGGTAGGGTAATAATATGGGTGAAATAATTCATGGTTTTGAGCATTCCACCTAAAATGTTATATGGTGTGCTTGAGTGTGATATTGTTACATTACAGAATTACATGCTTATGATTTTGTAATAAACAGCGGGCATTATTTGTGCTGGACCCTGTGTGTTTAAATACCAGATCTGGCAGTTCCCAGAGGCTCTCCTATCTCTTACCAGTCATGAGCTTTACGAGTGGATGAAGTATGAAAGATGAGTAGATGTGTTTATCCCATTTCACAGGTGAGATTCAGGCCCAGGAGGTAATACCAAGATAATAAATGTAGAAGTACTTGGTATATTGCAACATAGTAACCCCCCCCAAAAAAACCAGATTGTTTCTGGGGTTCTGTTGTCATATGAACTGACAGTACCCAAAACCCAAGTGTCCCCAGTGTTTTCTGCACTGGATCTCAAAACTAGACTAACGTGTGAAGAGAATGTCCCAAGTGCTGGCAGATGGAAGAAGGCCTCCAGTTCGAGCCTGACGATTTGTATGGTTATATCCTCAGTGCTGGATACAAGCGCTGGAGGGCCACGAGAAGGAGGGGACAGGCTAGAAAGACTAAGACCGATCCAAGACTATCTGAAGACTGTAGCCATTATGACAATAGACGTAAAATGGGAGACAAACATAAAGAATCCACCAACGCCGCAAATTAAGTGATGGAAACATTTCCCCAATGGAAATCCTTTGGAAGGCACATCAAGCTTAGAAACAAAGAAACCATTCCCAATGACATAAAATTAGGGGGTTGCATTTTATAATCCCCCAAAACTAAAGGGTCTTAATCCACCCTTTCAAGCACTGAAAACGATGGCTTGGGTTTCAACCAGGAAGACCGCATAACTGGTTCTGAATCCCAGCCAGTGATTTTGCTAATAAGAACCCAGGGAAGCAAGCCAAATGTGGGTTACTTGCTGAAAAAAATATCAATCAGTGATCAGACTTGCGCGGGGAGATCCAGAATCAAACAAGCTGCACATCTGGTCCTGCATTCTCACTGGAAGGTTTCTGAGTGCCACTTTTTTCTTAAAAAAAAAAAATCAACCTACTCTTCTGAGTCTTCTTTGTGCAAAATTAAAACTAATATTTCTTTTAGACTATATTGCAATCACCTTAAACTCCACATGTCCAAAAATAGGGAATAGGACTCCCTGTTTCCCCGACAAACACACTGTCCCTCCATATCTCAGGAGCAGCACTCTCATTCACCCCAGCACCCAAACCAGGAGCCTGGGTGTCCTCCTCGGGTGCCCTTTTTCCTTACACTGCCCTTTCTATAGGTCACTAAGCACTGTTCACCTTTCTCAAATCCCTACACTTCTCTCCACTTCTTCATGATCACCCGGAGTGCTGAGTGATGGCCGTGAAGGTCTCAGACCTCCGCTGTGCCTGCACTGTTCCCACAGCACCCAGCAGCAACGACCCACTCTACCCAGCTGTCCCCAGCCCCCTCTCCTCCCCCCGCCCCCAGACTAGCACTGAGGGACAAGGAAAAGAAGCTGAGGAGGCAGGCAAAGGGCATATCAGTGACTGAATAGGTAAGAAGGCAACAATGTCATGGTCATGTGCTGCTTCTCTGCAGCCTAAAATAGCAATTACAGTTATTTTCAAGTGTGCAGTTCTGTGACAAACACATTCACATACTTGTGCAACCACCACAACCATTCACCTGCAGAACTTTTCATCTTCCCAAACTGAAACTCTGTCCCCATTAAACACGAGCTCCCCATTCTCCCCTCCCCGCCAGCCCCTGGCAGCCACCGTTCTACTTTTTGTCTCTTACGGATTTAAGTGCCCTGGGTACTTCATAGGTAGAACCACACAGTGTCGTCCTTTTGTGTCTGGAATATTTCATGTAGCATCATGTCTTCAAGGTTCATCCGAACTGTGGTATGCGTCAATTGCATACTGTAGTATGCAGTATGGGATTTCATTCTTTTTAAAGGCTGAATAATATTCTATTGTATATATAGACCACATTTTGTTTATCCACTCACCCACTTTGTGTTGTTGACACTTTTTTCTATTGCGAATAATACTGCTATGAACATGGGTATGCGACTATCCTTTCAGTTCTTTGAGGTATACACACAGAAGTACAATTGCTGAATCATACGGTGTGATTGTCTTACGACTTCTTGCCTCACAACCAGACTAGGAACTCTAAAGAGACAAAGGCTGAGTCTTGACACAAATATTTGACACAATAATTTGAATGACTGATCATTAACCCTAGTAAAAAGGATTTTGTAAGGGACTGAAAGTTAAGAAGATAAAGGCTGGGGAGGCCAGGAGGGGTTGTAGATCCCGACTAAATCTAAGCCTTGACTAAGATCTCCAGCGGGTGAGAAGAGCGGCGGGGGCTCGCAGGGACCTCTGTCACTGTGGTTAGGCTCACAGGCTCTGGAGCTGGGCCGTCCGGATCCGCAGCCTGGCTCTGCCACTGCCTGGGTTCGAGACCTTCGGCACATTATTTAACTTTTCTCTGTACAATGGGGGTGATAATGATTAGTTCACAGGGCTGTCATGACACTGAAATGAGTTAACACACAAAACACTTAAAATAGTGCTTGGCACATAGTATGCACTCAACAAATGCTAGCATTATTAACAAAATCAGAGCTGGATAAAGACCAGACTCAGAGTATGGGTTAAGTTTGGAATCTCAGGAGAGCACCACTTGTGCCAAGGGGCCCGCTTCCACGTGGCCCATTTGGTTGGGAAAGTCGGCGTTATTTAGCACCTGCTTAGTGCCAGGCCTGATTGTTATATTAGGTGTTATTATTGGTATAGACTATTCACATTTCAGAGGTGTAAAAAATGAGGTGCAGAGATGTTCAATAACTTGCCCAGGATACATGTTTACCAAGTACCTAAGACCAGTTTCAAATCTAATCTCAGAGGAGAATGGGTCACGGAGTGAAATGCAGGGAGAAAACACCCCAGTCGCGTTCAGAAGCCGTGCTGGTGTGAGTGTGGCTGTGCTTTCAAGAGGAGAGGAAAGCCTGTAAACCATTCTTATGGAGGAAGGGAGCTGCTCACTCCCAGGACAGCACTTTACATGGGCCTCTGACCCAGCAGAGCTTTCTAGGGGGACCCTGACTCTCCCCATCTACACCTGCTATAACACACAGGGGCAGGAATTGGGACCGTACACCCTGCAGCAGAGATGGCCAGTTACTCCCCTTCTATTCCCTTCCTCCTAATCATCGAACTGTGACTGTATCCGGGCACCTGATCACCTAGAATAAAGACGACACTCCCCAGCCTCCTTGGAGCCGGGTGTTCTCATGACTGTATCCTGGTCGATGGGGTATTTAGTTAGAGTTGTCTGTCAACATCAGAAACCTCAAAAGGCAGTGGCATGGCCTTTTTGCCTCCTACATCCCCTCAGACATGTAGCTGGAGTTCCAGCTGCTGTCTTGGACACGGGGACCTCTCCCTAGCAATGGCGGTACAGAGAGCTGCGAAGAGCCTGCACTAGGACCTGTTCCAGCCCAGAGTGTCTTCATCTGGAGCGCTTTCATGTGGGAGAGAGGAGCTTTCCCTTGCTGAAGCCACTATTAGTTTGGATTTCCTGTCATACTGTCTGTTAACTGAGTCCCCACGTGCCATCCGTTTAGTAGAACCCACTTCTGGTGTTCACATGACTGGACTGTCCCATGCTCCGACCCAGTGTGAGGGGTGTTGCTCTCCCTTCCAGAAGGAGACAAGAAGATAGACTCGTTTCCAAAAGTGCTCCTTAACCTCAGTCATCTTTCAGCATCTTCTTTTGGACAAAGGTTGGTAGCCACGGGACTGGCGACTCTATCAGTCTGTCTACTTAGCAGAAAAATAGAACAGTTTCCCTGGTGCAGGGACTCGCAGGAAAGAAGCCACCTCTGTGAAGCCAACCATTCTAACTTTGGTGACTGAAGAGCGATGTGAGTAAGATGTTATTCATAAAACTGAAAAAGTGTTAGTAAGTGAGTTCAATTCTTTCAGCTTTGATCTATGTCCTATTTTCCCCTTGGAAAATAAATGTGATTTATTTGAGAAGCCAACTCTTACAACCAAGCCTGTAACCATTTGGTTTTTCATTTATTCATTTCATTCAAAATATTGTTATTCATTCAACACATGTTAGTCAGGATTTTGAGGTGAAAAGTTTTTTAAAAACACTGAAGTAGAACACCTTTCCCAACCATTTCAAACACTTGAGGGATGAAAATGCAGAAGCCTCAGCCCCTGACAGTGCATGAAATGCACAGGTTTGTTGAAAAGAGCACTAACATCCTGGAAGGAACTAGAACTTACGACCCAGACTGGGCTGCGACTTTCCTGCTAAAAGCTGCTCAACTGTAGGGCATATTTTACCTATGTGAATATAAAGGCTCTGTTAAGTTGTTTTTTGGTTTTTTTTTTAGTGGTTTCCCAAGGGAAAGGGGAAAGGGGTAACTGGGTTGGGCTAGAGGAACAGGCCTCCTCAAACTCACCTTCAAAGTGCCATTCTACCTGCTGAAAGTTCTTGGCCGGCCATTTTAACAATCTCTAGTCCCCTAAACATCTTCCCTCTGGGAAGCCCGTTGCTGTCCCCTCAGCCAGAGGGTAAGCCGCTCGGTGCTTCAGAGCCTAAAGCATAAAGTTAGGTCTGTGGAGAGGAGGGTTAACAAAATAATTTCTAAAACCCCCAAAGGGTTAATGATCTCACATTCACAAGAATAACTATCATTTGTTTGGGCACTTACTAATGTGCCAGATATTTTAGGCTTGTAGTCACATGTGACTGTAATAACAACTGCAAGAGATGTATATTCTTATTTGTCCATTTCACAGATGAAAATATGCAGACATGGAGAGTTGAATAGCATGCTCTAGTTCACAGAAAAGTGGCAGAACCCAGGACCGTCAGACTATAAAGCCCGTGTTCTTAATGCACATGTGTTAAGTACAGATGCCACACTCTCTAATCCATTTTCCTTGTTTTGTAACCATTTATATAAATGTCTTTCCAAAATATGAGTTCCTTTGGAGAGAGACAATATTTTTCCCATTTTCGTAACACTCTCTGCTTAGAACACAAACCTGGCACACAGTAGGTACTCAAATGTTTAGTTAATGAGCTATATCAGTCACCAAAAACAACCAGAAGCACACTGCATACCCACCAAGTATGCTTAAAGATTTTGCACCTTTCTATTGCTCTGCCCTGTTATTATCGGAGAATATGTCTGAAAATAGCACAGCTTTTCTCCATATTTACTGAGCACCTCTTAAAAGTCAAGTACTGTGCTAGATCCTTTAAAAGATACAAAAACAATTAGGACATAGCTGCTATTATTCTGGAGCCTAGCATTTATGAGATGAGATAGACACATAAACAAATGAGTTGGCTGCAAAACCAATTGCAATAGGAGGTAAGGTGGAGACATAAATATAACACCTCATTGAATTTGATACCACTGATTGGAAGATGCATCATTATTTTAAGTTATTACTAAGAAATAAAATTATCACTAATTAAACTATACATATTATTGACTTGAAGATACTTCCTTATTTCAGATATTAAAAATGTTTTTATAAAATGTGCCCTTGAATGAAGTTCTGATACATGCTATAACATGGATGGACCTTGGAAACATTATGCTAAATGAAAGCAGCCAGTCACAAAAGACCACAAATAGTATGATTCAATTTCTATGAAATATCCTGAATAGGCAAATCTTTAGAGACAGAAAATAGATTAGTACTTGCATACAGCTGGAAAAGACTGGGGGTTGGTGAGTGATGGCTAAAGAGTATGGGAATTTTTTTGAGGGAGAGGTGATGAAAATATTCTAGAAATGATTACAGAAATGGCTGCAAAATTCTGAGTATGCTAAAAGCCGTTGAACTGTACACTTTAAATGGGTGAATTAGCACTGGCTGGTGTGGCTCAGTGAATCGAGCACTGGCCTGTAGACCAACAGGTTGCCAGTTTGATTCCTAGTCAGGGCACATGCCTGGGGTGGGGTATGCAAGAGGCAACTGGTAGATGTTTCTCTTGCACATGGACGTTCCTCTTCCTCTCTTTCTGCCTCCCCTCTCTTTAAAAATAAATAAATAAGATATTTTAAAGTAATACAAATAAATGGGTGAATTGTATGGTACATGAATTATATCTCAATATAGCTGTTATCAACAAAAATGTGTCCATCAGAATTGAGAAAATACAATAAAAGCTCAATGGGAGGGCAGGGGCTGGGGGAGAGATTAGGTCAGATGGGGAAGGATCTGGGGAAGCTTGTCGGGGTGGGCACTGACTCTAGAATATGGTAGGAATAGAGAAGAAAATCCTGGATCACCTTCCCCCACACAGAAAGAGAAGACGGAGTGGGGGAAGGTGATCCAGGAAGAAGTACAGATAACGCAAAGTGTGGGAGGCCAGGATGCTGGATAAAGTACAAGCAAAAACTTCAGGAAAGGAGTGGCAGTTGGAGGAAAGGCCTGAAGGCAGCCGGACACACAGGGATGTGGGCATCAAAGGCCAGGCTACAGGCTGTGCCTCTTTCAATGTGTAAAGAGAAGCCTTGAAATTTTCCCCAGTGCCAGTCTTTCAAACTGGCAGCTCGTTCACCAAAAGAATGTATTAGCAAGGCTTTCCTTCTAGCCACAGAGCACTGTTACTGACCCAGCAGGCAGCAAAATCCCCTTTGGAACTTGGAGCCAAATGACAAAAAGATTAGAAAGGCAAAGGGCACTGCCACCGGAAGTGCGGTGTTTAAACAGATGCTGGGAAGAACCAGGGTTCCTGGCAGGGAGCCCTGAAATTCCAAAGGTCACATCAGCAGAGCCAGGAAGCTGGAAGCAAGAAGTCATCACTGTGCTAGGAGTCACACGGGAGGAATGAGAATTGCATTTCTCCTGAAAACGGAGAACCGAATGAAGTGGGGAGAAGGAAATGTGCAGAGTAACAGGAAGGAAAACAGTTGGCCGCGGAGGCTGAAGGGAGCCAATGAATTAAAGAAGGAGCCCCTCACTGTCATTTGTGAGCTGGAGCCTGAATCTGCCTGCCCGGGGCTAAGAAGAGGCATGTGCTGCCCTTTGGTCAGGGTCCAAAGCAGGCGCAGACCAGGGTTCGGAAGGCACACTCGCCACCACTCCCCTGAGCCAGCAGCCTGAGTGCCCTCTTCCTGACCCCATTCAGGAAGGGGATCCAGGCAGCGCTGCTGATTCAGTGGACTCCAAGAAGGGAGGGCGAGGAGTGTGGAGAGATCGGAGCACCATAGAGTGCGCAGCAGCCAGGAATCCCCAGGTCAGTGTGCCAGATCTTTCGCGGGAGACAGCCGCATTAACAAACAGAAGAAAATGACGAGGCCCACCTGGGTCTGTCTGCCCTTTAGCTCATTTCTTCCATTTCCGGCAAAGGTTTCGTAAGTTTTAAGTGAGCCAATTATTTAATTTAAAAAATATAAACAGGACAGTCCATTCTCATCATTCCCCAAAATGCTGACACAGTTCCTAGATGCACAAAGGACCGGGACCTCAGAAAAGCCACACTAGAGGGCTGTGACCTCATGAGCATGCTGTGACCTTCTTCCTCAGAGGAAACGGCCTTTCTTTTAGAATAACAGTGTTCAGCCCTTCAGTGCAGAGCCCAGTGGCAGGCAGAATGGAAGCTACCAGCAATGTGTGCTACATGAAAGCGTTTATTTACCTGGAGTGTAAACCCATCCACCACTACAAAGGGTTGGAAGCCACTGAATTGCAGCCTGTGCCTGTTAGTACTCACTGCCCTTGGAGATTAAGTGCTGACAGACGTCATGAGGTCTGGGTTTTTCCAAACAAAATCTGAAACCCTCTCTTCTTGAGCTGCACCCGTGTACCCATCAAGAGCAGTAACAGGAAGAACCGCTTGGCCAAGCCTGCAGATCTGATAAGGCTCTCGCTTTCTACCTTTAAGGTCAAGAGAGGTCTGTGCTCTGCCTCCTAACTGAATCCGAGCTCAGCTCTGCTCTTCTCAGCCTGGAGGCTGTGACACCTGGGCTCTGGTTCCAGCTGAAGCCATAAGGTAAGGCAGGGCAGAGCCAAGGAATCTTGCTCTGGAAGGGCTATGGGGTTTTTTAAGCAATGTGAATAGGAGTTAGTGTTCCTGTCATGATAATAGCAGGCAGAGCTGAATGTGGGCTTGGATGATGTTGTGAAATCCACTTGAGCTCAGCTCCAGGCAAGAAGCATAAGGACCTACTCCCTCAGATCTTCTGATTCTGTCAGGTTTGGGATCAGTGCACAAACCTGCATTTGTAAAAGCATCCCAGACCATCCTTCCAGAAATACTAAAGCAGAAGCTATGGAACACCATCACATCTGAGATTTACCCTTTTATCCTCTGCAGAGAGCACTGCTCCTGGATAAACTGCCCAAACCTGCCACATACCTCTGTTCAATCTGACATTGCACGAATCTTTCCTACACCTCTCACACACAGTCTGCCGTCATTCTGGTAGACCCATAAGATATAGCTTCTATCCCTTGCTAGGGGCAGTTTCCTCCCCCTAGAGCATCAGCCCCTTTGTTTGCACCTGTCAAAGCTATTCCTATATCCTCAAGGCTCAAAGGAAGGTTCCTTGATCTTCTCAAACCACGGTAATTCCTCTTCCTTCCATACTTACAGAATTCCTATTTACTCTCTATGCTATCCATATGATACTCATCTTGTTTGTTTATTCTTTGTGGTCATTTCTACACACACCTATTCTCCCTGCTAGACTGAAGTCCCACATGGCAGAGGCCATGTGTTATGTCATCCATACTACCTATTTTTTGGACATACATGGCACACAGGAAAACAACCCCCCTAGAACTTGGAGCTAGAACAAATCGAGTTACTTCTTCAGTGGATACCTGTTGATTTTGCCTGCCTGGAACCCTTCTTCTGGTAACAGCACCATTGTCTTACACTCACTCCCAATTCGTGCACAAAAACCAGATCTCCGGAGTGGTCAGGTAGCCAAGGTCTGGACAATCCGGGCATTCCATCTCTCTGGACACCGTGATGGGCACATCACCCCAGCCAGGCCAATGAGATTTCACTGTAGCAGTTTTATTGAACTATTGAGAACAAGAGAAACTTTTTTCCAACTGGGCTTGACACTGGGAGGGTGTATGCTTGGAGCTGGTAGCAGGCCCCACCTGATGAGAGCCTCCTTGAAGATGACGCAAACGTGAAGTACAGCGATCCCAAGGACAGGCAATGACACTGTTGGAACCCTCGGATGCAGTTTCTCTATCAGAAACTTGGAAATTGCACAAGTCAACAAATTCTGTGTTGGGTTTTCCATCTTTCATAATTTAAAAAAATACTGCTTAATGAATCCTCTAAAATTTCAATCAGTATAATCTATACACTCAAAGTGAAGGTGATTGGCAAGCTTCCTGTCAAAGTGTGATGGAATAATTTGACTATGGTCCAACTTCAGTAAAGAAAAAAATACTGTGATAATTTACTGAGTAGAAACATAGTGGATTATATAGTGGCCTGAATTGTGGCCTATTGTGAGCAGAAGAAAGAGGGAGCATGGGACCCACCAAATCACAAATCATCCCACTTGCATTTAGGCTCAGATAGGAAGGCAAGGGACCTTGGCTAATGGGCTCAAGTACTTCCGGCAGGTCTGTGCCTGCTGCAGACCAGTCAACCACAGCCTCTTGTTCAGACTTCAAAGTGCAATACAAGCAACTTTGTGATAATTTCCCCTTAACACTGTGTTCAGGGAGAAAATACGTTTATCCCATCAACATCGAAGCTGCATAACAGTCTAAGATCTCATTATACACAAATAATTTGACTTTCTGGTTTTCTACACCAGGCACCGTGAGCTTGATGAATTTGAGATTTCCTCTTGTGGTGTGAGGACAAAATCAAAATCTGCCCCTGGAGACTGAGGACCAAATCCCAGATAAAGTTGAGTTCATCCCGCAAGTCTTTGTTCTAGTGTCCGTAATTTATTGTGAAACATTCCAGCATTTACAATGTGACATTACATGCTTGTTTCCCAAGTTAAGCCAAAACCCTGGAACTAATTGGGAAAGTGCACTGGAGGGGCTGGCAGCCAGCCTCGCGCCGTCCAGTGCCCGGCTTTAGAGCCAGCCTTCGCATTACCACACCTCAGCCAACAACCACTGAGCTTCCAATAAGGATATTCAGCGTCAGAGACCAGTTTTAATTAGAGAGCTCCTGACATTTTAATACACACAACTGATACTGAAAATGGGCTTTGAGTGGTAAAATGAAAGGAACCAGGCAGGTAGAGTGGCTAGGGGTAAATTTTCACACCACGAACAAGGTGTAACAGTCCAGCGAGGCCTGAGCCTTAATCTTCAGTAATGGTGCCTGAGGCTTGACGGCAAACCAGGTTCATGACAACCTCTGATTTCTGATGATTTTGTATTGCCGGAGGCCCACTATAAGTCAAAGAAACCTACCTTGAAAGAACCTTCCACATGGAGTATGGTGGCAACACCTATGAGGGTTGAGATGGAGGACTTAAGCTCCCAGGACGGCTGTATGAACTGTGTTGTGCCTGCTGGCTGGTGAAATATTCATCTAGTAATATCTGTGTATGTGGCAGGATCTGGTCTGACCCTTGCTTTCACCACAGCCTGGCAGGGAGGTGTGGGGAAGCAGCCAATCCTTACCTTTCTCTGAACTTCTTTGGGGATTACCATTATCTGCCAACAGGAACCTAAAAGTTTATTTGACCAAAGTGACTTCACATTTCACACCAAGCTATCATTCGTACTCCACACCATGACCACAAAATACCTCAGGGCTTCCATAGAGAAAGTTAATGGCTGGTGCATAGAAAGACCCTCAGCTAATATTTGGTTAATAAATGTGAGAGTAAATAAATGAATAAATGATTGAAGTGAATGAATGGATGGAATTGGAAAGTAGTAGTGATCATTGTAGTTCCTGAGGCCCTAACTCTCCAGCATCCTCCAGAAAGCTTTCCCTTCCTAGTCTGCTGCTCACCATCACAGACTGACAAAGGATCTTATTACTGGATCCTATTAAAGGTTGGATCCTATTAAATCTCTTAGGATATAAATTCTATAAAAACCCAATGTGTCATTTTTATATTCTGAATATTACAGAATATTATTGAACATTTCTGTAATATAATATATTAGAGAATGTCTCCATTCTGTGTGCCAAACAGGGTGTGTTTCATGAAAATTGACTGATGATGATTTCAGCCTAATAATAATAACATTAAACATCTACTCAATGCCAAGCACTATTCAAGTGCTTCATAAGTGCTAGGTCATTGACTCCACACAATATCCCATAAAGGAAGCATTATTATTTCCATCTGACCATTGAAATTTCCAAGCAGTTACTTGCCCAAGGTCACATGGCTCATAAATTCCAGAGCCTGTGGAAGGCCCAGCCCACGCCCTGCTCATTATGGTTGTGGACTGTCTGACATAGACTGTTCACCAGAACAGCAGATCTGACTCTAGATCACTGCTACCCTCTGTCTTAAGGAGCTAGTCAACCTCTTCCCAAATTCTTCCAGGACTTAATGCACATACCTACTTCTCCCCCTTCCTTGGAAAGCTCCAGATTTGTCATGAAGAGCAGTCATAGGCTGCCAGGATGCCTGTCTGCATGATCTTTAAATGTTGACAATTTGGGGATCCCTCAGGACCCCAGGGTTCAGAGGGGAGGACTATTGCCCTCTTAGAAAAGACTCATCTATCTTCAGACACTGATGGCTTTTTTTTTTTTCCCCTGAATTGCTGGGAACAGACTTGGAACGCAAACAATGCCATGCTTTCTGAAGGGTGTTACATAGGAAACAGATGTTCAGATTCAGCTTGGGTTCATGTTCTTTTGTGGTGGGTAATTTCTTGGCTCACCTCTCTGCCTGAGGCACTGCCACCCAACGGATGTTTGGTGGGGATTGAGTCCTGACAAAGCAAACCAAAGCAACAGCCTTCTGAGTAGGGCACTGTGAGGAGACAATCCCTGGCTTCACCAGATAGCAGGCACAGGCCCTGCAGAGAAGCCGGCCTTGGCCCTGGGGGGAATGGGAGGGGTAGGGCGGTCACGACCTGCCAGTCTTGCTGGCTGAGAGCCCTGAGCCTCATGCCAGGCTTTCTGCATGATGGATGACAAGCAGGCTGACAAGTTCACTGTACAGCGGTGACCTGAGAGAGTGCAAGGCATGGCTCAGGCTCGGGGGGCCCACAGAAAGAAGGAAAATGGAAGGGCAAGAAACTTCTAGTGTTTTAGAACTAGGCTTAAAAACTCTGTTCCTAATTGATTGGAAACTAGAAGGTAAGATTCATTTCCCCCCATCTGCCAGCTGACCCAAGAAGCCCTCCTGTTTCCAACAGCCTCTTTTAGCTGCACTTTGACTGCTGAACACGCATAATGATCCCAACAAACCACCAGGTCAACCTTTTAACTCTCTTTCAGAATTATGTGGTCAAGTGAATAATACCACGAGGGCTAGAAGGGTCATGGCAAAAGGGAATGTTTCATCAGGGTTTGCTTCTTTATTTTGGGAGGAGGGGAATGATTGATTTTCTATGTTGAATTTAAACAAACTACTAATAGACTTTTGAACCGGATCTGTGAACTTTGTACCTATATCCATTATCAGTCCATCTCACTGACAAAAAAAAAAACAAACCCCAGAAAACAAAAACCAGTCCTCTGGCACTACCCCAAAATCTCCAACAATCATTTGAGCCATCAGAACCCCTTTATAAGTCTCAATGTAAGCTAACACACATAATGCCAGGTACAGAGCTTTACAAAATAACTTACTTAATCTTCACAAAATCCCTATTATCTTGATTTTACAGAAGAAGAAACTGAGGCACAAAGAAGTTAGGGGATTTTCCCAGATTCACACAACTAATAAATAAAAGTACACAGATCCAAATTCTGGCATCCACGCTCCAGAATTCAGGCTCTGCGGTATTCACTCCGTTTCTTGCCATGTTGCAGCTATTGGCAGTTTTAAAGAATTTCCTGTAAGTTGTCAAATGTGGTCTAAGTCTGCAGTGATATGCCCTCTATTTTTCTATTTTTGCCCATTTTTAATTTTATTGATTTCTGATATTATCTTTATTATTTCCTACCTTCTACTTTGAGCTTAGTTTGATTTTTTATCTTCTTCAAGTAGAATTCTTAATGTTGATTTCAGAATTTTCTTTGTGTCTAATATAAGCATTTAATGTTACAAATTTTGATCTAAGCACTGCTTTAACTGAATCCCACAAATTTTGATATTTAACATTTTTATAAATATAAAATATTTTATATATTATTATCATTTATTTGAGATATTTTATAACTTCTCATAATTTTTTTCCTTGACCCATGGGTTACTTAGAAAGGTCTTATTTAATTACCAAATATTTGGAGATTTGACATATTTTTCTCATTTAATTACTTCATGATAAAAAATACTCATTTTAAATTTACTGGGACTTAATTTATAGCTGAGCATATGATTTCTCTTGGTGACTATTCTGTGTGTACTTGAAAAGAATGTGTATTCTGCCACTGCTGGGTGCAGTGCCTATCTATGCCAATTGGGTCATGTTGATAGTTTTCAAATCTGTGTCCTCACTGGTTGAAAAAGGAGTACTAAAATTTCTAACTACAGTTGTGGATTTGTCTACTTTTCCCTTTAATTCTGTCAGTTCTTCATGTATTTGGAAGCTCTGTTACTAAGGGCACACACTTTCAGGACCGTTATGCCTTCACAATGAATTGGCTATTTTGTCATTAAGAAATGTCCCTCTGCCACTGATAATGGCCCTTTTCCTGAAGTCTACTTTAATATAATTTTATTTTGATTAATATGTACATAGCACATTTTATTTCATAGTTTCATTTTAAAAACTATCTTTATATTTAGAGTATGTTTCTTTCAGGCAACTTATATGGATCTTGTTTTCTTCCAGTCTGACAATCTCTGCTTTTAATTGAAGTGTTTAGTCATTTGTATTTAACGTAATTATTGATATTGTTGTTGTTGTTGTTTTTACGTCAGTTATCTTGTTATTTGTTTTCTATTTGTCCCATTTCTCTTCTTAAAAAAAAAAAGATTTTATTTACTTCTTTTTAGAGAGAGGGGAAGGGAGGGAGGAAGAGAGGAAGAGAAACATTGACTTGAGAAGGAAACATGGATCAGTTGCCTCTAATACGCGTGCTGACTGGGACCAAACCCACAGCCGAGGCATGTGCCCTGACCGGAAATCAAACCCACGACCCTCTGATTTGTGGGACAATGCCCAACCAACTGAGCCACAATAGTCAGGGCAGTCCCATCCCTTCTTTGTTCATTTTGTTCATATTTCCTGCTTTTTTTAAGATCGAATATTCTTAATATGCCATTTAATCTCCTCCATTGCTTTCTTAATTTTAACTTTAATTGCTATCTTAATTTTAATTTTATGATGGTTGTTTTGAGGTTTACAGTATGCATCTTCACTTTATCACAATTTACCTTCAAATAAAATTGTACTGATGCATAGCTAATGTTAGATTTTTCACTTCCATTCCCCCTTCCATTGTCATGCCTTTTATTTACAAATATTATTGATCCTAAATGTATTGATATTATTTTTGTTTCAAATACTCAACTACCTTTGAAGAAAATTTCAATAATAAGAACACTTACTCACGTATTTACTAATCTCAATGAAGACATTTGTTTGTGAGGAGCTAGTACTTTTTTCTCACAGACTAAAGAACTGCCTTTTTCATTTCTTTCAGCATAGGCAGGAATTATTTTCTAAAAATTAGCTATGCAGGCAATAATTACTTTTTAGTAACTAGCTATTGTTTATCTAAAAATATCTTCCCTCTGCTTTTAAAGGTTCTGTTTATTGCATGTAAATTTCTAAAAAAAAATAACATTTCCTTTCTAAGTTACTCTGCACCTTCTGGTTTACATTATTTCTGATGTAAAGTCAGCGGACATTCTTGTCTTTGTTCCCTTGAAAGTAATGTGTCTTCATTTTTTTGGCTGCTTTTAACATACTTTATCATTGGTTTTCAGCAATTTGATTAACATATATCTCGATGTGGTTCTTTGCATTTATCTTGCTTGGGGGTTGTTGAGTTTATTGCATCTCTTGGTAAAAATATTTTTTTAAATCAAATTTGGAATGTCAGCCATTATTTCTTCAAATACCTTTTCCACATTCCCTCCTTTTGAGGCTCAAATTACATATGTTACTATAGATTACTTGATATTGTCCCACATGGCCCCGGGGTTTCTCTATTTATTTATTTTTTCTAGCTTTTTTTTTCTTTCTGAGCTTCAGTCTGGATCTTTTTCTTCCTTTTTTCCCTCTTTTTTTTAGGGGGCTATATTTTCAAGCTCACTGATCTTGTCTTTTCAAGTATGCTGCTAAGCTCATCCATTGAATTATGCATTTCAGATTTTTAGATCTAGAAATCACATTTGGCTCTGTTAGTATAATTTTTCATGTTTCTTCCTGTGTTCACTAAGTTTTTCTTTAAATCCCTAAACATATTCACAATAGCTCTCATACAGTCCTTGTCTGCTAGTTTCGTGACTTCTGGATTTGTTTCTGTTGACTGGTTTTTCTTCTGGTTAAGAATCTTATTTTCATGTTTTCCCACACGTCTGGTAATCTTTTAATTGGATTCTGGGCATTGTATCATGTTGTAGAGTGTTTGGATTTTTGTTGTTTTCCTCTTTAAAGTGTTGGGCTTTATCCTTGTACGGAGTTAATTTAGTTGGGAATCAGCTTGGTCTTTTTGAGACTTCTTTTCAAGCTTTTCTTGGGAAGGTCTAAAGTACCCTTTATTCCAGGACTACTTTTGCCTTACTCCTACGGTGTGGCCTTTCTGGAGTTTGCTGAAAGTCTGGCTGGTTGGAATTAGAACGTCTCTCAATCTCTGCAAGCTCCAATTATTGTTCAGTTTGCAGGTCCCTTGCAGTTTTTCTTCCCCTGGTAAATTGTTTTACGTGCCCAGTCATAGAGTCTCACCTTACACATGTACAGTCTAGTATTTGGCCAAAGATTCAAGAGAATCCTGTGAATTCCTATAGCCCTTTTCCTGCCTACTTTCTGTGTCATGAATCGTTTGTACCACAAATCCCAGTTGCCTCAGCCTCCCCAAACTCTGATCTAGGTCTGTCTCCCCATTTCCAAGAGGCTGCCGTGCTCTGCGTACAAACCCCCTCTCCCTGTGCTATCGTCCAGAAAGCCAGAGGACGCACAGAGCCCCTGATATGTTCTCCATCTCCCAGAAGTCAACATTCCACACGCCTGTTGTTCAGTGTCTGAATGCAGTTGCTGCATAGATTTTCTCCAGCCCTCTAGGTATTTGTTGCAGGAAGGCTAATCAACTATCAGTTATGCTATCGTGATCTCAGCAGAAGCAGAAGCTACTTCTGCTTCTTTGACTTTTATTAAAATAACATTTACTGAGCCCTTACTCTGTATTAGATATCATTTAAAAGCCTTTCTCTGAATTGTTTTTGTTTAATTTTCATATAAACCCTATAAAGTAGGTAATTTTTTTTCTTGTTACAGACACAAAATGGAGGCTGAGGAAGGCTCAGGAACTTTCCCAGGTCCTGCAGCTGTAAGTCGTGTGCCAGGGCCCAGACCTGTCCGACTCTCTCTCCCTCTTTTAAAGGACTCTCCTCCCTTTTAATATTCAATTATTATTTTTTCCTATTATAAGACTAATGTATGTTTTTAAAGTAAATGTTTGATAATATGAAGAAGTATAAAAAGAAAACTCTACAGTTCCTATGTTTGCACCACCCCAGGACAGCCACAGTTAACATTATTTTGTGGGCAGTTACATATTTTCAATATATAAAATGAACAGAGAGGTTTGCCTGTTACACAAGACTGGAATCCTACCACACATCTACATACACTGTTTGATAGTCTGCTGATTTCCACTTGATAATATTTTTAAGCATTTTCCATTAGCTGTAAACATTCTCTGAGAACAAGAGTTGTAGTTTTGATTATCTCACATTTCAACAATTCCCCAAAGTATAGAAGATACCATGACTAACTCTCATGTACGCCTCACTTAGCTTTAAAATCATTGACATTTTCTGATCTTTAAACAGAACTTCTAATGGTCACTTCATATTCTAATGTATAGCTGTAGTATTGTTAATTTAATCAATTTTGTACTGTTGAACATTTGCATTGTCTTTCGTTGTTGTAAATAACTCTTAAAAGAAGATCTTTCTGAATAAGCTTTTTGTGGAAATATAAGATTATTTCCTCAGGAAAAATTCCTGGAAATAATATTACTTGATTAAAGAGGATGAACATTTCAAGGCTCTTGAAACATGTTGCCAAAATGCTCACTAGAAGTTTGTATTAATTTACCTTACTTTCTCCCACTTAACATTTTACAAGAGTGCTATTTTACCACACTCTAAAATACCCAAGTATTATTCTTTAACCACACATTTGCCTATTGGACAGGTGGGTTGACACACTGGTATTCTCTCCCCATCACCACCTATCCCCATTCCCCAAATTACCTGCAGAGACACTGCAAATCAAAATGAGAGTAGACAACACCATTCTTTGTGCTACACATTTCCCTCGTCAAAATACATGCCATACCTATCCCATACCTGGGATCCTGGTGCCTGGCATTTGTCCCCACTTGGAAAAGCAAGAATCCTTTATCTTGGCAGCTAATGAGCCACAGATCCTGGCAACTGTGGCACCCGCCACCTGTCTGGGACTAGACCAAAGCACTGGAGCCTAGCTAAGCCTGTGCCCAGATTTGCACGTGCCTTCCTGTTTTCTCGGCCTGCATCCAGACTTACAAATATTATCTCCAGATATTGGCTCCAACACAGCTTACAAACATGTTTAAATGGGGAGAGGGAAGCTCAGGACACAGGATGGCTTATGAGAGAGAACCATCCTGAGTGAACTGAGATGCCCCTCAAATCACTTCATTCCCCCATCTCTGGCCTTGACAGTCAAGAGGAAGATCTGAATGGATGCCAAAACAGTCCCAGCACTGGAATCTGGGCTCTGGACAATAAAGGGACAGGGAAAGCTACAGAAGTGAATTTAAAACATAAGGCTAGGGTATCTGAATTTCAATATACAAACTTCCATTCTCACTAGAAAGCAAGCTTCATAACAATAGAATTTTATCTTTGTTTGTGCATTTACTCCAAAGGTAAGAAAAAATGCCTGACACTTCATTGGCACTCAGTAAATATTTGGTGAATGGGTATATTAAAGGAAGGATAGAATTGGAAAAACCATACATTCACCAATTATGTATTAAACAATTAATATACATATGCCACTGAATTAGGAGCTAAGCAACACTCAAGGAAGCATTCAAAAACAAACTGTTGTCTTGGGGAAGCTGACATACACACATCAAAACCTGAGTCCTCAGCGATGGCACAAGCAGCGAGTCCTCCTGGAGTTCGGAGAAGGGAGGGACACTTTACCTAAGGTGTGAGGGAACACCGTGGCACGGAGGCAGATTCCAGGCCACGTGTTGAAGGATGGCACGTTAGTTTCCCAGGGCCACTGTAGCAACTTACCGCAAACTTGGTGGTTTGAAACAGCAGAATTTATTTCTCACGTAGTCCTAGAGTCCAGGAGTCTGCAATCCAGGTGCCAGCTCTCTCCAAAGTCTCTGGGAGAGTACCTTCCTTGCTTCTTCCAGCTTCTGGTGGCTCCTGGTTTTCCTCGTCTTGTGCCAACACAGCTCTAATCTCTGCCCCTGTCTTCACATGGTCTCCTTCCAATGTCACCCTGTGTCTTTTTCTGTCTCTTATAATGACACACTCGTTGGTTGTGGGGCCCACCTTACTCAATATGATCACGTTATGAGCCTAATCTTAATTACATCTGCAAAGACTATTTCCAAACAAGGTCACATCCTGATGTTCCATGACATGAAATTTTAGGTGAGACTACTCAACTCCCTGCAAATGGGTAGAACGCCAGGGGTGAAAAAAGGAAACGACTACCTCGAAGGGTATTTATTTATCTGGAATTCCCCCAAACCAATGCTCAACCCGAGACTCAAAGTTTTCTGAAGCCAAAATACAGAACAACCTCTGATGAATACACAGGAAAATAGAAAACGTCAATTGTAAGGTTCCCAATAGACATGTAATCTTCTGAACTGAATTTCCAAAAACAGAACAATTTAAAAACCACATGGAATGCACAAGATGAGAAATTTTATTTCAAAATTGTGTTTAAGTTTGAAACGGGCTACTCACTCTTTAGAAAGATCAAACAATTAAAAACCTAACGTCTGGATTAGATTCCTGGCTTCTTAACTTACTTGCGCTGTGATTTGGGGATATTACTGGCCTTCACCGTGCCTCCTTTCCTCATCAGTGAAATAGTAGTAATAAAACTGCCCGTTTCCTGAAGTTGTGTAAACAAAACCACCGTCCTCTTCCCTGTGTTTTTCCTTTCCTCCCATGCTACTGACACACTCACGACACTTCTGACACCAGACGGGAACAGGAGGAGCTCCCCAAACAAACCACTCTCTGTGACCCCAGCTGCGTATCCTATGATTTGACTTGGTTCTGGCACTATCTACCTAGAGACAGCCTCAGATCCCACAGGCTCAGTTCCACGATGCAGCTCCTCCATGTCAGCGCCAATCACAGGTCCAGTCTGTGCTTCTGACACCTCAGCTACGCAGGGGAGGTTCCCATGAACCCCTTCGTGGGTTTCATTAATTGCTAGAGTGGTTCACAGCACTCAGGAAACCAGTTTGCCTACTGCTTACCAGTTTACTATAAAAGGATACAAGAAAAGATACAGACAAACATGCAAATGGAAGAGATGCATAGAGCAGGGTACATGGGAAGAGGCCTGGAGCTTCCATGCCCTCCCTGTCTGGGCACGGCATCCTCCCAGCACCTCCACGGTTCACCAACCAGGAAGCTCCCTTAACCCTGTGCTCAGAGGATGTGTGTGTAGGCTTCCTCACGTAGGCATGACCAGTTAGTTATTCACCACTCCCTGGAGACTGAAGGGTGGTGCTGAAAGTTCCAAGCTTCTAATCATGGCTTGCAAGGTCTTTCTAGTGACCAGCCCCACCCAGCACCCCACTAACAGTCATCTCCAGAATAAAAGGTACTCCTATCACCCAGGAAATTCCAAGGAACTTAGAAACCAGGGTCAAAGACCAAGTATGAGAACAGAAGATACTCTTGGGGTTCTCACTGCTGAGAAAATTACAGGGGTTTTAGGAGCGCTGTGCCATGGACAGGGGCAGAGACTAAAATACATTATTTCTCTTATCTCCAAGGTTGGTAGAAAGACAATGGGAGATAATGTGTGTAAGGTGCTTGGTCTAGGACCTGGCATATACAAACTGCTCAGTAAGTGTTACCTCATTAGTCCAAGGTGCTGACAGCAGTGGAGAACGAATCCGATGCTGGGACAGAGAGGGTGATGAAACTGGAGACTACAGGACATTATAAGAGTCAAGCAAGAGATTGTTTACATTCAAGAAGAAAAAATAATTTATGGTTTCCAAGGACTAGGCTATATTCCTACTAACGGCAATATCTAATGTCGGTTCTCAACGTGTGTTTGGGGACATCTGGGAACCCCAAAACCCTTTGAGGGAGGCTGTGAGGCTTTTCTCAGTCTCCTTTTCTCGTAAGGACGCTGCGAGTTGTCCAGAGACTTCACGACACATGATGTCCATCCTGGCTGAGCACAGAGGCAGGTGTGAGAATCCAGCTCTTCTATTAACCCGGACATTAAAGATACTTCCAAAAATATCAAACAGTGACACCTCTGCCACTAAATTTTTTTAAAAATATTTATGTTAACATATGCATTTATTGTTATTCTAAAATTAATAAAAAACTAAAAATGTTAAAGATTTCTGTTTTAATTTCAGATAGAGTAAATATGAATAAATATAATCCTCATAAGTTAAAGCTTTTTGGAATTCTCAATAATTTTTAGAGTACACAAGGTTCTGAAAAGAAAAAGTAGGAGAGTCTGTGGTTTAGAGGAGCCCAGGACATGCCACAGGGCCCAACTACCTTGCCACGTGCCAGGCGGTCCCTGGGTAGAAGCGGGAGCAGGCTCTAAGTTTATATTCAGAGGTTATTACCTCATCAGAATGATCTTTAGAAAGTTTGTGGGGAAAGCAATATGGAATTGAAGCTCCTATAAGATATCTGTCTCCTTTTCTTCCGGGCAGTGGTCCTGACACGGGCAGAGCTCCACCGGTCACGGAGATCAGGGATCCATTCAAGCCAAGAGGAGCACGCGGCCTACCACTGAAAACTGACTGTGACGTGTATTTGTGCTGTAAGTTTTCAGTTTAAACTCCCCGTATTGCATTCTTTTTGGCTTCACTCATATTGGAATTGCCAATTTCATTTGCAATAAATTGAAAACCACTCAAGCCTTTAATCAGAAGTTAAGTCACTTCTTTGCTTTTTGTTGTTGTTGTTATGATTTCAGAACTTTCCGACATTTCTTTGCATGGTATAAGTGATCATATTTTATACCACATGACCCCATCCTAACTGGCCATAGCACCTTGAACTGGAACTGGACACTCAATCCAAGGAGGGGTAGTGTCCATGGCTGATCTATGACCTGTGTTCCCTGCTAGTCTGACGGCGGCCCCCCAGTCCTGTTTATGGAAATCACCTACTTTCGGTAGGCCTCCAGAGCAGCATGCTCAGAATTCTCTGATAATTTTTTTAAAACGGGGAGGTGGTAGGTAGGTGGGTGACTGATTAAAAGTACAGATTCCCAAACCTCTGTCTTAGAGACTCTGATTTAGGAGTTTGGATGGGGCCTGTGAGAGAGCTAATTTAACAAGGCCCCAGGTGTATCTATCACAGGGAAGTTTAGAACACAGATACTTGTTTTATAAGGCATTGGGGGGTAGTGGGTATGGCAAAGGGCATGGATTTTCAAACTTCAGTGACCATACCAGTTGCCTGGATCTGCTGCTTACATTCTGACTAAGTAGGTCTGGCCCGGGGCCCAGGATCACCATTTCACTCCCCCAGAGGACTGAGGTGTACACTCAACTCTGAGAACAGCCAAGAGTGAGATCGTTTCACCAAACTGTTTTGCTTCTGCGGTTCCCTGCTATGAGAGAATGATTTAAAAAAACAACAACAACAAAAGTAATGGAGTGAGGACAATTTTGGAGCAGACTCTGCTGTCCTTGCTACGGGGAAGGTGGAGCACCACGAGGGGCTGTGGGGGACTTGAGGACAGCTCTAGGATATAGAGGGCCTGAGGCTGGGCTTGGGCTGAGGCAGCCGGGGCACAGACAGAGAAACTCTGTTCTTCCCCTCCTTTGTGGCAGCTTTTTGGTCCAAATGCTCCCAAATTCTACTGTCCTGACTCCAACAGGAAGTGTGTAGCTAACTGAGTAGAACTGGTTAGAACATCCAGGTGACATTGTAAATGCCTTTGTAAACTGCAGCTGGACCCAGTCTTGGTGAAGAGAGAAAATTATGCCTAGAATTTCCCAGTCCCTGGAATCGCCTTATTTATGTCATTTCATTTTTTTTAAGATTTTATTTATTTATTTTTAGAGAGGGAAGGGAGAGGGAGAGATAGAGAGAGAAACATCAATGTGCGGTTGCTGAGGGACATGGCCTGCAACCTAGGCATGTGCCCTGACTGGGAATCGAACCTGCGATGCCTGGTTCGCAGCCCATGCTCAATCCACTGAGCTACACCAGCCAGGGCTATTTATGTCATTTCAATGCACAGGCCACACAGCAGGAAATGAGGATGTCGGCTTTGAATGAGGTACTTATCTCTGCTATCAGATCACACACTATTTTCCAAGAAGGTCCAATCACACGTTGCTTATTCTCCTTCCTGGGAAGAACTTAATCACATGTGCCAGCTTGATGTAGTATAAGAGATATTTGTTTCTTCTACTAGAAAAACATCCTTTGCTCACCTCTCAGGATTCACAGCGAACCTCTGTCTCTTGGTTTCTCTTATTCCCAGATACGGTGTCTTGAATTTGGACCCACAGACACCATAACAAATTTTATGTTTCTTTATCACAATCTATCCCCATCTATCAAACTATGTATCAGCCCACGCATTTTGTTTTCTGCCTCCCTCTACTAGAATGGAGGTTGTACATAGTTTGGGGCATGGTTTTGGTCTGTTTTCTTCCCTGGGCCTAAAACTGCACCTGGTTCTTAATAGGCTCTGAGTCAATATTTGTTGAGGGGATAATTAAATGGGTTTTGTTTTCTTCTCTGGCTAGTCAGGGGAGGGGAGAATGGTTGAAGCTTGCTGAGCCAAGGGGACAGGAGGGAGTGGTGGGTTCTAAGATCCAGGGTTAGACAAAGGAGCATTACCTAAGGAAATAAGAGGTACTACGGGCAAAGAGACAATCTGAGCTGAAGTTCAATGTGGAGGAGCTACAAGGCCCTACTCCTGGGGCAACCACATGGCACTGAGACTGAGGGGGCCGGTGGACAGGAGCTAAGGCTGGGCAGGCACAGCCCACAGACTGGACGCGAGGTCAGAGGGCGAGCAGGGGGCAAGGGCGTGGCGCACACCCTGCGGAGCCCCCGGGCCCAGCAGAGGTGCATCAACTGACCCGCCCCCTCTCGGTCTCCCCTCGTAAAAGCAGGGCTTTAAAAACTGTTTTTGGTTTTGGTTTTCAATTTATGCTGAAAGTAGCAAGTTATTATTGCTTTAGGTAAATTAGCACAAAAACGCCTAAGCGATAAGGAAATACTCCAGTACAAGATGGGGTAAACCAGTAACAACGTATAATCTCCCACCCCACCTCCCATTTATTATATCATAAAATCTGACAAGTTAGTAACCATTGTGAGACCTAGTTTGAATTTCAGATTACTTTATACATGTTTCACTTTTTATTTTGAAACAATTTCAGACTTATAGAAGTTACCAAAAAAAAGAATTTCTGTATACCAGATTCCCCAAATGTTAATTTTTACTATGTTTACCTTACCATTCTCTCTCCATATATATACTGTTGACTGAACTATTTGAGAGTAAGTTGTAAATGTAATATTCCTTTGTCCCTAAACATCCTGTGTGTACTTCCTAAAAACAAAGACACTTTTGGACATAACTACAGTACAATGATCAAAATCAAGAAATTAGCTTTGTTTTACCACTATAGTCCAATCTACAGACCTTATTCAAATGTTGCCAATTGTTGTATTAATACCTTTGCAGCCCCCTGTGGGAATGAATCTGCACTGTCACCACAGCCAGTACTGTCACCACAGCCAGCACCGTCACCCCGGCCAGCCACCACGTCAGTCACTGGTCGGGAGCATGAAGGCGCAGGCAGATGCAGGCAGTGGGGCTGTCGACACGCTCTCCCACAGCTGGAGACCTGGGTGGTGAATTTCCATGGCTGCCCCAGGCAGTCTTTTTGTAGCCCAACAATAAGGCCCAGAGCGTCCCAGAGGTCCATCCTCATTAGGGTTGGACTGTTAAACCCCTGCCTCTGGACTTCTTGCTAAGCCAAAAACATAAATCCCTATGCGCTTAAGCCCCTGTCAGTCAATGTGGTGTTTTGTTGTTTGTTGTTGTTGTTATTTAAGCCCCGGAGCATTCCTACCTAACCTAATACCAGACTTTCTTGCCCGGGCGTGTGTGCACATGCACACGCACGTTCAAATTGCTCTCAAGAAACAAATTTGGCGCGCGCACTATGCAATACGTGAGTGCGCCTGTTTCCTCTCGGCACATTCGATGCGTTTCTATTACTTCAGTTTATTTGGATGGCTTTCATAGACACGACACTTTTCTTTCACAACAATTCTCACAGGATCTCAGAACATGAGACAAGAAACCTGAGTGGTCACCTCATCTCAACTCCTTCACAGCACCTGTGATTTTAAGAAATGTGTTTAGAAGTAACAGAAGTAGTCCCAAAAGGGGAAGGAGTGTTGCCGCAGCCAGTAGCAGAAGCAGGTGGAGCCAGGTGAAGGTGTTTCAGTTGTCTCAAAGCAGAAGTCAGTCTGTACTCATTAACATCTTCAGGAAACATTTCCAATATTCACTATAGTCAAAATCAGTAACTCTCTTTTTTTTAAGATAAAATATTAGTAAAACCTTCTTAAAATTTTGCATTGATAAAGTGTTACTTTACTGATACAGTGTGGCAGGGAAAAACAGATTCTTTTGTTTCTTTTTTTAAGAGAAGCAAGTTCTTCGACGTTGAGCTCATCAGTTCTACTGCGCCTCCTCCACTCGCTGAGGCCGTACCCTCCTTTCTCTGCTGTAGTGCCACCAGCTATAAAACAGGAGCGATACAGTAGTTACTGCCTCCTGCGGTTGTGGTGAGAATTAAATGGATTAATATGTATTACCATTTAGAACACGTTAACTGGTATTATTGTAACAGTGTGATATGTGAAGCTGTATGCACTGGTTACGTCATAAGAGTGAATGTGGATTACTAAGCTGCCCTGGCACTTATTGGCCTGGGCGTGTCTGCTGGAAGGAATGAGTTTTGTGCTCCACCTTCCAGTGCGCCAGGTGGGGCCTCAGCCTCCCTGCCTTTCCATTGTTGGCAGGAGGCTGGGCCTCTGATCTCTGTACTTTTGGGAACCTTTGAACCTGGAATTGCAACAAATGGAGGTCATTTTATTTGGTGAGGCTTTATTCATGTTGCTATGGAAATTGATCTCTTTCCCAACCGTCTGTCCACACCCTCCAGGGCAGAGTTACTACTCCTCAGGAGACTTTTAAAAGACTCCAATGGATACCCTCAGAAACGTCTGAACACCTAAACCAGGGCCTGAGGCTTTCTGTGCAGTCCCTTCCATGATCTATGCAGGTCCTTTCTCTGGAACTTATGGAATGTTGGAACGCCATATTGGTAAGTGGGGAATGTTTCTGGTCCGAGTGTCTATGCCCAGCTGAGGTGTTGTTCAAGCCTAAAGGTAACAGAAATGCATTCTCAGTTATTCAAGGGTGCACCCGCACAGTATTTCTGAAGAAATTATTACAAACTGAAAATGACAAACATAATAATGGTTAAGCTGTGGCATGAAAAGCACTAGTGATGAGCAATGAGACTAGTGCATTAGGCTAAACAAGTGTCATTAGCTCAGAAGTAAGCTGTACATTAATTAGCCGAGCTACTTGGGCAATAATTTGTCCCTTATAGACTGAAAGGAACCAAGTAGTAATGATCCTTGGAAGTTTAGCTTAGTAGCTACAGATTGCTGGAAAAATTTCCTGGTCTACAAGTTTGTGCAATCCTGTCTGCAGCCTACAGTAAACTAGTTAAACTGGATTTTTAAAAAGTCAAATAAGTTATTTACTTACATGTCCTAAGCTGAGCTAATAATGCCTCAATTCTAAATAAAATCAAAATGTATCTTATTTTATGGCTTTAAGTCAGATTCTGCATCTTCCCCCACTGTTTCTAAAAATAATATATGTGGTGAAGAACAAGTTGTACCCAAAGAACTCTGTCTTTCCCATTTCCTAGACTTTTGGGAGACCAAATGACATAATGGAAATAGCAATTCAGTCAGGCCAGTGTGTAACCTTAAACAAATCACTTCACTGCTCTTTGCTTCAAATTTCTGATTTATACAGAAAAGGTAGACAAAGGAGCTTTCCCAATTCTCTCTAGTCTGGACCGCACAGTAAAAGAGCGATTATTAGTAATTGATATTGCCTAAAGTGATACATGAAAAATAGTAAGAGGAATTCATACACCCAAAAAGGTTTAAGAACTAAGATTGACATGCTATAGAATGTAGAGAATTTATACTGTCCCTGAAAATGGGCACAGCCATTGCACTCCTATCTGTACAACTTTGTAGGGAGTGTGTGTGTGCGCACGTGTGTGTAATTTGATCTTTACAGTTCTCTCTTCATGGAATGAATAATCATCTCCAGTTTTCCTTCAAATGGAGAAACAGAGGCTCAGAGAAATTCAGTGATTTCAGTCATTTGCTCAGAAATAAATGGCAAGATAGAGGTGGAAAGGCAGTAACAGTAGGAAAACAGTGGAGTAAGGAACTCTGAAAAGCCACTCTTCCATAAAAACAAGGAGAACCCTGACAAAAGTGGTCAAAACAACTTTTTCAAGACTCAGGAAATTAACCAAATAAAAACTTTTATCTATAAAAATAAACAAACAAACAAAATCTCCCACTAAATCTCAGCACAGCAAGCTTTCTGGCATTGACCTGCCCTGTTTCTACCCCACTTCCCCAGCAACACAGTAGCCCAGAAAACAAACAGCACTCAGAGTGACAACCCGCAGGCGAGCAGCCACTGGAGGGGACAGAATGGGCTTTGAACTCCCCAAAACACCATTCTCAGAGAACTGCCATCGTTTGACATGCCTGGCGGTTCCCGGCAAAACCCTTTTCTAAGGCCTTGTCTTTATTTGACCTGACTCAGAACAGCCTCTTTCCCAGGGATATTTGTCAAAAACAATCAAAAGCAATTGTTTAACATTACAACTTCCTGAGGCCATGAGAACAATGGAGACAAACAAGAGGCAGACCAAAAAACTTAAGGGAAAACCTAGGGAATCAGACATTCATAGGGCGCTTTGAAAAGGTCCAACATATTCCCAGCCACCTAGAAGTACAGAAATTGGTCGGTCTGTGCAGTGCTCAGGAAAGACCTAAATAAATGGAAACACATCTTTTGTTCATGGATAAAGATTTAATATTGTTAATATTTAATATTGTTAAATATTAAAGCAATATTAATATTTGGTAATACTCTATTTAATATTACCAAATATTAAATCTTTGGTAATACTCTCAAAATCAATAATAGATTCAATGAAAATTGTATCTGCCTTTTTTTGCAGAAATTGGCAAACTAATCCTAGAATTCATGTGGAAAAGTAAGAGACCCAGAGCAGCCCAAACATTTGGGGAAAAAAGCAAGAATAGAATCATAATTTTCAATTTCAAAAGTTACTACAAAGCTATAGTAATCCATTCAGTGAGGAATTAGCATAAGGATAGGTAGATCAATGGAATTGAACTGAGAGTCCAGAAGTAAATTATTACATTTATGGTCACTTGATTTCTTCAAGGATGCCAAGACAAGTCAGTGGGGGAAGAAACTGTCGTTTCAACAAATGCTGTTCTGGGACAACTAGATATCTACATGCAAACAAAGTCAAATTGACATATAAAATTCACCATTACATCATCCTCAAAAATGAACTTAAAATTGATCAAAGACCTAAATGTAAGATCTAAAACTATAAAACTTTTAGAAGAAAATATAGGAGGAAAACTTCATGATCAATTGTTTCTTAATTACAACACCAAAAACAGAGCAATAAAAGATAAAATCAACTGTATTTCATTAAAATTTAAAACTTTCATGCTTCAAATGACACTATTAAGAAAGTGAAAAGAACTCACAGGATAGAGGAAAATATTTGCAAATGATATATCTGATAGGAGACTAGCATCTAGAATACATAAAGAACTCACACAACATGGTAATTTAAAAAAAAACCCAATAACGCAATTTTAAAATGGGTAAAGTATTTGAAGAGATATTTTTCATAAAATATATGCAAATTACATGAAAAAATGCTCAACATCATTGATTATTAGAGAAATGCCAATGCAAACCATGATGAGATAATACTTCATACCCACTAGGATAGCTATAGTAAAAAAGATTGATAGTAACATGTGTTGATGAGGAAGAATGTGGAAAAACTGCAGCTCTCCTCTGCTGCTGATGCAAATGTAAAATGTTCCAGTCACTTGGAAAACAATTTGGAGGTCCTAAAAATGTTAAAGATAGAGTTACCACATGACCCAGCATTCTGCTCCTAGATACCACCCAAAAGACTGAAAACGTGTTCACACACAAATTTGTACACAGATGTTCATAGCAGCATTCATTATAGCTAAAATTGAAAACAGCCCAAATTTCCATCAACTGATGAATGAATAAATTATGGAATACCCAATTTGGGTGTGGAACACCCAAACAATGGAATATTATTCAGCCACAAAAAGGAGTGAAGTACTGACACCTGCCACAACATGGATGAAAGAATTCAGACTCAAAAGGCCACAGACCGTATGATTTCACTGATATTGAATTTCCAGAAGAGGAAAATCCATATAGACTGACGGTATTAGATTGGTGACTGCCTTGGGTTAGGGGAGGTTGGGATGAAAGGCGAGGGACCGCTAAGGGGTTCTTTTGGGAATGATGAGAGTGTTCTGAAATTAGACAGTGGTGATGGCTACATCACTTTGTGAGTACTTAAAAACCACTGGAATGGACACTTTAAAAAGAAGGGTTGTATTACATGTGAATGATATCTCAACAAAAACATTCTAATTAAAATAAAAAGAGGTGAAGGCAAGAAGCCAGTATTTGAACTGTGAGAACAGGGGCTCTCACCACACAGCACCAGGTGAGAGGCGGTAGCCATCACAAACTGTTGTTTGTGTTGTTTGTGAAGACACATGAAAAGAGAGGGGACTGCTCTTTTTCCTGGATGACAGAGGTGAGTGTTTGTGAGGCAGTTGATAGTTTTCATATAGTTCTTTTGTATTCTCATGGCCCCCATTGGGACCCACACATGAAAAACTCTTAATAATGATCAGTTAATTGTGTAAATGAACTAGATCTTTGGTTCTCTAAGATAAAAAATCATGTTGGCAAGATATGTTTTACAAACTCTTCTTTGGTAATTGTTATCCTTTCTTCTTGGAAAGCTTAGGTAAGAATAAGAATGGCACTGAGAAATTAGAGTACATTAGAGGGTTTTATACTGGAAAAAAAAAATGAGCTGGAAATCTTCCCATGCATGTGGCTTATCTGGTTTATTCTAAACTAATCTCTGAGAAAAGTCCTTCCCTTATTTCCAGGTATGACACATCAATTGTCCCATGGAGTTTCAGAAGAAAAACTCAACACGAGCTGCCTGAGCGATGAGCTGCTCTGCTAATTATTAAAACGTGCTTCTTTCTAACATTATTTTGGGCAAATAATATACGCATCGAATATACCATATTTGTTAAAATGAAACTTCTAAGAATAAAAATAAGGAAAAGAATAACTAATGATCAAAGTTTATTCCACAATTAAGGATCTCTCTAACTTTATAGAAATTCTATTATTCTTTGCATTCATGTGTGAAGAAAAGGGGTTTCAATATATGAAAATATTAAATTCAATATGTGTTGAATGTTTTCTGTGTTCAAAGAACTGTTATATATGAAGATGCTTTATATATATATATATATATAACTTGAAATTAGATGTCCCTAAAGTCTGAGGTAGACAAAAAATATACATTGATATATACATATATATTATATATAATATACATGTGACCCTGGCATCAAGGACATTATAGTCTTGGTGAGGCCTTCCCTGATCATCCCATTGAAAAATTTAAATGACCACATTGTTCTGACACTCTCTACCGAGTCCATGCTTTCTTTTTCTCTGGGAAAAATCTGCTACACTGTGTATTCTATCTATTTACCTTTTTTGGTTATTGCCCCCTCTGTCCCGACAGAATAGAAGCTCCAGCAGGACAGGCACTGTTGTGTGTCCTGTTCACCATTTTACCTCCGTTGTCCAGAGTGATGGTTGCAATACATGGACATATAAAATTGTCGATATAATATTATCCCATGAATAATGCTGCTATGAATATTTGTGTGTAGGCTTTTGTGTGAACATATGTTTTCAATTCTTTCAAATATATACCTAGGAGTGGAATGCTAAGTCATATGGTAACTCTGTATTTAACTTTTTGAGAAACTGCCAAACTATTTTCTCTCCAAGATGTTTTCTTTCCTTCTCTTTCTTTCTCTTTTTCTTTTTCTTTCTTTCTCTCTTTTTATTTCTTTCTTTCCTCATCTTTCTCCTTCCTTCCCTCCCTCCCTCTCTCCCTCCCTCCCTTCCTCCCTCCCTCCCTCCCTCCCTTCCTTCCTTCCTTCCTTCCTTCCTTCCTTCCTTCCTTCCTTCCTTCCCTCCTTCCTTTCTTCTCTTTTTTGGCCCCTGGGATATTTTGAATGTGCCATTCCTTAGCCTGATGCATTCATCCTTTTAGGTCCCAGCTCAGATGTGGCTTCTACCAGAAGCCTTCTCTGGCAATTTAACTTGAAATTAGATGTCCTAATATCTGAGGTAGGAAATATCACCCCAGCACTCACCATATTCTTTTGTACTGCCTGCTTCTCTCTTTCCACCAGCGCACCCCCAGCCTGTGAGTTCTGTCAAGAGGGAACATATTCATGTATATTGTATTCTCTAGCACAGAGCCCAGCATCTGGGAGGCACGCAATGAGAAACTGTTGGATTGAATAGTCACATAATTTATTCTATTCAAAGCAACAAAAGCTTTGAAACACTTTTGCAGATTTTCAAGCTGGACGTGATTCTTCCACTAACAAAAGTCCATGTCACTGAAGAATGATAATTAGTGAGTTATTTATATACATGTATATATGGGTTCTAACACAAATAACACCCCTTTTTATTACAAAATCATAAGCATGTAATTCTGTAACATAACAATATCACACTCAAGCACACTATATGACATTTTAGGTGAAATGTTCAAATTAAAACTATAAATTATTATACCCATATTATTACCCTACCAACCACACTCAAGCAGGCATTACTTCTGCTGGACCCTGTATATATAATAAAACTATATAGGTTTCAGGTGTACCATTCTATAAAATACATCATCTATATAAATAATTATTTTAGTAACTGATTTTTTAAATGTTCAAGAATAAAGTCTGGGGGAGGGAGGAGGCAGGAGAGGGTAAAGCCAATAAATGACGACTGGAGACTTGGGGGGGGGTGAACACATAGTACAATAAACAGATGATGCATTATTATAGAAGGGTACACCTGAAACCTATATACTTTTATTAACTAATGTCATTCCAATAAATTCAATTTTAAAAACAAAATAAAAACCATAAAAATAAATTAAATGTTTGACAAAAATAGAAAGTTCTAAATATAATATGTCTGTAAAAAAATAATAATAAAATTTAAGGACCACCTCTTATGCCCAGATGGAAACTGCATGAATTTGTACAATGTTTTAAAAATAATTGCTACTATTTTGGAGGAAGCAATTTCACTCATAAAAATCTGAAAGAAATAATTCAAAGTGCAGAAAATGTTTTGTGCATATGCATTGATTAAAGAAATATTTATAAAAAATTGAAAGTAGTAATAAGCTCCCTCAATAGGTAATAGAGGAATAGCTACATAAGTTCTACAGATATTAAAAATAATGTTCAAGGAGAATCTGAATAATGTAGTGGAAATGGTATCACACTATGACTACAACTTAAAAGGGGGAAAATCCCCAAATTATGCTAAGAAATATACCAAAGTGCAAACAATGGTATGGTTTATATGGTAGGGCCAAGTATGGGTTTGCTCCTATTTCATTTTCTAAATTTTAAATGTAACTTTATTACTATTATAATTTTTTAAAGTACAATAAACATTGAAGCAAATAACATGATAACTTTTTTTTTTAAAGCCAGTATGATTAAAATGGATGTCTCTGAAGGAGTTTTTGTTTAGAACTTTTTCTTTGAGAGTATAGGGACAAAGATATAACTGCTTTATGGAATGCTGTAGAGCAACTGGCAATTCAGAATTTACTTAGAAAGTGAGAAAATGAACTCCCTCTCTAAGACAAAAATATTGGTATCCTTATCTAAAAATTTCTACATTTCATTTTATTACACAATGCCTGAAGAAGGCAGAGCAGAAATCTGTCCTCAACTTTCAGTGAGCAGAATAATTACCAGAGCCTCTGGATTAAATAAGATTCCCCAGTCCTGGCCACAGGAACTCAGATTCACTAAATCTAGGAATGAGTTCAGGCATCTGCCGTTTTTGTCTAACAAGCGAAGTAATGCTACAGAAGAGTCACAGGCCACATGGGAGAAAACATGCTTTCCATCATCTTCCAAGTCTTGACCTACTTCTAATTCAGAAGTGGCCAATTTTAATGAACTCTGCTCTGGAAGGTGAATTCTACAAAATATACCGGCCTACAGCACAGCCCACCCCAGCCCCCTCAAGTTGGATGTTTTCAGAGCACCTCACATTGGTTTGTTTGCCCTTAGGGAAAAATGGAAAATAGAAAACTAGAGAGAAAATGCCTTTGAATTTGAAGGAGTGTCTTTGTCATCTTAAGACAATAATACAATAGGTGAGCAGTTACCTGTATCACTTGTAAAATGGCTCCTTTGATGGGTCTGTTGATATAGAACACAAGGTACAAAACTAAACTTCCTTTTCTAACTTCCAGAACCTATGCTATTCAGTCACTGAACGTGGTCTTTGGATAAACAATGATAAGATCTCATGGGCACAGCAACGGAATTTTATCATATTAAAACTTGGAGGGTGCAGTGAGAGTGTCCCCGTCTGGCAGGGATCGTTATTCCAGAGAGGAGCAAGTGGGACATTCACACTCTGCGTGTGATCACAATCTCAGTACTTGCCAAATATTACATATCCAGCTGCTTGGAGTCTGTGCTGGAATGAAAGGGAATCTGTGCTGGAAGCTTTTACCTAACTCGAAAGGGAATTTAACTTCATTTGTAGCCAGTCCTCAGTTCTTCTCCATCAGTTGTGTAATCAAGAGTCAATGATTCCTCAAGAGTCAGAGCCACAAAGTAAAGACACAGAGGAAAAAAAATTGCTCCAAAAGACCTGTCAACTGGTGCCTTGTCATGGTTCTTACACTGTATAACTTCCCTCCCTCCCTCCCTCCCTCCCTCTCTTCCTTCCTTCCTTCCTTCCTTCCTTCCTTCCTTCCTTCCTTCCTTCCTTCCTTCCTTCCTTCCTTCCTTCCTTCCTTCCTTCCTCCCCTCATTCTTTTTTCTTACTCAGTCTAAGGGGTTGGTGTCTGTGTGCTCATCCACCTCGTCCCCGCCCCTGAGGGCTTCTCTATGCAATTGGTAGGGTGGGAGAGGGGTTAGGATAGTAGGCGGTGGGCAAGACTATACGGAAGGTGAGATTTTTGGAAAACCGCCAGCAGAGGGGACAGAGCTGGAGACACCCTTTTAAAACTCAAGTGGCTGACGGGATATACTTCTTGGATGGCACTTGCCCCTCTATTTACCTGGCCAGGAATCAGCCAGCCCATGGCTATCCTTAATAGCCCAGTCCCCTTCCTGGTTGCCGATAACCCAAACTCTGCTTAGTAACAGGACATCTGAGGCTCCCATGGGCCCAGACTAATTTTTTTAATACTAAATATTTGTGGGCACTCAGATGTAGTTCAAGAAAGGAATGATGTGTTATATATTTTTAACTTTCTAGTTTGAGACTTCTTAAAAACAGCTTTAGATTTACAAAAACAAATTGAGCAGATAATACATAGAGTTCAGATATCCCTTCCCCCACCCCTACCCCAGCCACACACAGATTTCCCTATTACAGAGATTTTCAACCTTTTTTATCACATGGCACACATAAACTAATTACTAAAAATCTGCAGCACACCAAAAAATATATTTTTTGCCATTCTGACAAAAAAATAGGTGTAATTTTAATTCTTTCACATTGGATGGCTATTGCTGTGTCAGCTGTTGTCATTTTTTTATTGAACAATCTAAGAGGTCAGTTTCTGACTAAGTAGTTGGGTATTGTGTGTTTTAAAAATTCTTGCATCACACCAGTTGAAAATCACAACTGTCTTAGAAACATCTTACATAGATATAGTACATTTGTTACAATTAATATACTAACATCAATACATGGTTATTAACTAAAGTCTATAGCTTATTCAGATTTCTTAGTTTTTACCTCCTTGCTGGCATCACTTGGATTTGACTTAATCTTTCAAAAGTACAAACTAGTGAATATAGTAAAAGGTATAAAATCACACCTGAGAAAACAGCTGAGAAATAAAAGAATTTGTGATTATTATTACAAAAGTATTTATATTAGTACTTGTTGGGAACCGCCCTGCCTGGTATCAGAAGCTGTAACCCCGCCTAGGCTAAGGCTGAGGGTACGACCTTGGAACCGTAAGCCACCAAGGAGACAAGCTTATCTCCCTGGCAGGAGCACTGCTTCTGCTCCTTTTACTTCACCCTACCTGGTCCCCAATGCTTGGTTGGTTAGCCAACGATGGGTAAGATTCCCCAAGGGGATAACGCCCTAAGACAGGCATGATCATGTGGGAGGCCCCCAAGGAAGGACTTTGGGGGCTACGGAAAAGGGGGTGATGGACCCTCGCCCCTCGGCTTTGACAAAGCCTGAGTCCTCATTGTCTGCGAGAAAATCTCCTAATCACTTGGCTGCCTTACTTCCCTTGCTCCATCTAAGCCTGAAACAATGACAGGGTGGTGCAGCCCTGTGCGAAAAGGGCGGGTTCCCCGGGTGATCAGGCCTAAGAAAGAATATGTGAAATCCTGTGAAACATGGTTTGTTTAGAACGCTCTCAATTGAATGATAAGGGTCCAAGGAAGAAGTAAGTTTGTTCCTTAAAGTTCTCACAGCTCTTTAGCTATCTGACTCTGACTCAAAATAGGCCCTCAGAGTTCCTTGTTATTTGATCCTTAGGCAATGAATAATGAGCTTTACCTGAATTTTTATGCAAACAAACCCAATAAAAGCCTGCTGAGACAAGAGAACGGGGTGCTCTCCCCTAGGGAGGGTGGCCCAGCGCTCCCCACTAGAAAGAGTGGCCATTCCGTTCCTACTTCCCCACAGGACCTGGTTGTCTTTGTGTATGTTTTTCTCGTGTGTCGGCGAGCCACCCGCAGCATTCTGCGGTCACTGCTGGTCAGTGATTGCGTCAAGTACTACTTGTAATAGTGAGGGATGACCCAAATGTCAAAGAATATGGAAATAGCTAAGCAAACTATCACATACTAATATATGATATGTGTTAATATAACATAGGTATAACTTCTGGCTATTAAAATTGTAAACTAGGAAAAGTGCTTTAATTCATGAAGTACGCTGTTAATGAAAGTAGTAGAAAGTAAAATAAAATATGCAAGCTGTGTATAATTAAGCAATCAAAAGTTAAAGGGGAACTTATGGAATGGAAATAATTAGAATGCATTAATCCTTAGGTTTTATCTAAATTTTTAAATAAAACTTGCAGCAATTTTCATCTTCAGGAAATGCTTTAAGTAAAGGATCTATATCATTAGAGAAAAATATTTAAATTCCTAATTTTCCTTTCTCATCCCTATGTTGAGTGATTAAGTAGTTTTAAAATATTCTACCTAGCTACCACAAAAAATAAAGATAGAAAACAGATCAGTGATACTGATAGATCTAGCCCATTTTAAGTTTATGATCAAACATAGAAAACATTCTGCAATCACATCTGGCTCACACCTGTCACATGTCTTCACTGCCCAGTAAACAAACAGAAAAGCTACAGGTGTGAGCCGGATAGTCCAAAGCAGGCATTCCCTTTGGTCTTTCTGACCTGAATAGGTGCAAGCAATCAGCTTCCTGGAGGAAGGGGCTCCTGCCTGAAAGGGCAGGCACCCAGAAAACAGGTGAAGAAGCTTGTTAAAAACAAAAGAACATCATTGCTTTAAGTCAAAGGAATGCAAAGAATGATTTTTAGATAACTGAAAATAATACATTTAGAATATAACTGTTAGATTGCAGAGAATGGAAGTGACATTTAAGGAAAAGTCTGGTCTACAAATAAATTCTTGAACTTTCCCACTTTTGGCCCTCTGAAGACCTAAACTTTTCTTGATCTTGAAGTCAATATATGATGCCCAATTCAAATGAAAAAATGAATATATTAAACAATATAATAGGTTAGAAATTATTATATAGTGTGGTTTCATTTTTGTTATAAATTCTAAAAGGACACACACCAAGATCTTACCTAAGATTACCTAAGGTTGAAAAATTAGGGCTTTTCTTGTTTTTCTTCATCTGTTATCTGATTTTCTACAATAAGTATGTGCTATTTGTATATTTTTCAATTCTTTAAAATATAAAAATAGATGTAAAATTTATAACACCTAACCTTTCATCAACTGACTTTACTTCTGTGCATTCAAAGTGCAAAGGTAATCAATATTCACAATGATAAAGTCAAAAACACTCAGGGTCTTATGTGGTTTTCCGAAATGCATAAATTACTTTGTATTTAGTTTTAGTGCTTAGTATAATTAATTGTAGTTCAGTTTGGTTAAACTGTTAGTCATGTAAAGTATATGTAAGAAATCCTATTCACTGGAATAATTTACAGATCAAAGCAATTCATTTTCCAAACCTGCCAGATAATGGGAGCATTTGTTGTGGTGCCTTCCTGCATCACAGAACACCACTTCATTTCTCCTCATAGAAATGCCCTGTTTCCTTTAGGGACACCACCTTTCAGTTACTTCAAAACCATTCTCCATCATAAGCTGGTATCCAGATGGGCTTCCAGTTTATAAGGAATACCGATTTTCTTTTCTCAATTCAGAGAAAATGAACAAAGAAATAGGAAGTTTGAAACTGAGAAAACACCACAAAAAGACCTCTAAAATGGAATTTGAGTCAGCCATATACCACAATAGAGAGAAAGCACTAACTATGGCAGAATAAGAGCCATCCTGTGCCCGCAATGTACGGATTGCCAGGTGATACTGTCCACCTGTTCTGTCGCTCTGCTTTTCCAGGTGGTCTTGTAAAGCTCTTAGCAGAAAAACACCTGGATCCAAGAGACGACCAGAGGGTGTAAGGTGACACACACCTAAGACACATAGAGTTCTGGTCAGGTGGTACTTAGTGCAACTCCGGCCTACAGACGTTTGTCTTTGCCCTAGAATTAATCCTTTCTCAGAGAATCCCAGACTGTTCACAGAATTAGACATTTTAGGAGTCAGCTTCCTTATGTAGATGCCTTCCTTCATGAAGAATCTGGGAGACAATAAATGCAATATACCTGTGTTATAAAAATACAGATACAGCTAACTTAATCCCCCATTGTCCATGACAGAACCACGTGGGGAGGGGAGGATAGAGGAGCATAGAACCTTGATAACACTAATCATTGAAAATGTCAAGTATTTTGACATCAAGAAATCAAGAAGTACTATTTTCACACAAAGGAGAAAGAATAGTTTAATAGATCAATAATTTTTTAATAATTTTTAAACCATACTTTATTTTTTTTAAGATTTTATTTATTTATTTTTAGAGAGGGAAGGGAGGGAGAAAGAGAGAGAGAATCATCAATGTGCGGTTGCTGGGGGCCATTGCCTGCAACCCAGGCATGTGCCCTGACTGGGAATCGAACCTGCGATACTTTGGTTCGCAGCCCGCGTTCAATCCACTGAGCTACGCCAGCCAGGGCCCTAGATCAATAATTTTTAATCCAAGATGAGACTTTATCTTGATCACATTAGTAAAATTTTGATAAAGTTAATTGCATGGTTAAATTTAGATATTTCCATTTCTAATTGAAAATGTAATTTCTAATTATCAATATAAATGATAGTAGCTTTACACACACACACACACACACACCCCTCCTTCTCAGCTTCAGCCCTTCAGACCTCTTCCTGGGTTTCTGTTCCAGGCCACACCAGAGTTGCTTATTTGTTGGGTGTTAGTTTATGTGACTTCAATTAGACATAATTATGTTCAATGATATATCATAATACCTAATGATTGTTATACACAAGAGATAGTTGAATAGTTCTTTTTCATTTGAAATGAGAAACACACACATCTTTTTATGTAGAAGTATAAAGAAAAGTGTTTGGTTTTATTAGTAAGTAAATCCTGTTCTTGTAGCACCTTTTTAGTCAACTAGAGGATTTCTTTTTCTTTAGCATAGGTGCAAATTTAAAGTGATCTGTATATTTCAAATGGTGTTTAAGAATAATAATAGCTGACATTCATTGAGAATTTACTATGTGCCAGGCATTTTCTAAGGATACTGTATTAATTCATTTGATCCTCTCAAAAAAATCCGTCATAAAATAAGAAAATTGAGAAGTGGGAGATCTTCTCCAAGCTAGGACAGAAACGCAAGCAGCCTCGCTCCATTGCCACGAGCTTAGGCACTACACTGTTCTGCCCTTTCATTACACCTTTTTAATCATTCGTGTGTTAGCCGCAGACATGCGCGCGCACAGCGGCACTGCTGCGCTAACGTGCCCGAGACTGTGCGCTCTCGGGTCAGTGCCCGCGGGAACCCAGACTGTCGTCACAGTGACGAAATGATTTCGTCACTAAACCAGGGCATTTGAGAACTGAGAGGAACAGAGCTCTTTTTGGATCTTATCTAATTCTTTCTAATTCTTGTCAACCAAAGCAGCCCCCCAACTAAAATTTTCTTCCACATTGTAGATAGACATCCAATTTTATTTACCTTATTCAGCTGGCTGAACCAACATTCCTAATATCTCCAATACGAAACCAAGACACTATAAACTCTTAACTGACTTCTGCTTCCAGCTTGTCCTTCTTACTGTAGCAAGAGAAATCTTTTCACCTCAGCCTATTTATGTCACTCCCCTGCAGTGAGCTGTCCATGGCTCCACGGCCGGGTCCGTGGTTCTCAGACTCGTACAGCCAAAGACTGCACAACTCTGTGAACTTATTAACGCCACCGAACCGTACACTTCAAACGGGTTCATTGCATGGCATGTAAATTATGTCTCAGTGAAGCTGCTATTTAGGGAAATTTACGGAGGAGTCAAAGCCCCTGGAAGCCATGGCATGCCATGTGTAATATCCTGAAATGTTGACCCAAAAGCAAGTTTTCTAGCAGAAAATAAGACTATGATCTACACCAGTTTATTTACAAGATTAAAATTCACTGCTTTACAACTATTTTAAAAGAAGCAAGTGGTTGAGCTAAGGTAATCAACAGTTTCTAATGTTTGCCTTTAATATTAAATTGCCATTTGTTATATTATTTTATTGCCTACTACTATTTTCTAGGAAACAGACATTAACATCAAAGACAATATAATTTATAATACTTTGTATATTTTAAATACTTTATATATACTTAAAAGACTTTGTATATAGTTTTTATACTTTTGAAAGGGGAACTTTTGAAAGGGTATACTTTGTATACTTTGTATATAGTTAATTTTAAAATTAAGTATATAATACTTCGATGCATTTTTTTGTCCTCAAATGGAGACCTTAGCAAAACATCTGTATCTGGAGTAACACTAACGCTGTCTGAAGGAGCTCTGACAATCCCTGGCACCCTAGAGAATGCCGTATCATAGCTGACGTATCATAAAACACTTCCTTTCAACCTGGACTTAAGTTACCTTTCTACCTTCATCTCTTTCCACACGACCTCACTGTGTCACAAAGCAGTGGCCATGCATCCCTCACAATCATAAGGGATGAAGTATTCTGTGAACACATCCTGCAGCTTTGCTCCTGCTCCTTCTGGAATATTCTTTCCTCCTTTCTCCACTTGGCCCTTCAAGGCCCATCTAACTTCCATGCTGCCTTCTTGACTCCCCCTGACTGGGAAAAATGCCTCGAGAGCAGGAAACATGCATATCTTACTGAATGTTGTATTTCCAGCAAAAACGTAGAGCCTGATACATAGAAAGTGCTCCGCAAACATCCCCTTCTTTGCATTCTCATGCAGTCCAGGTGCACACAACTGCCCACTTACCTCACTGTTCTGGAATCAGTTTTCAGTGACTCCGCCCTGACACTCTCTGTCTTTATTGCACAACAGATGATCCATAAATATCTAGTAAGTTTAGATGAGTTGAAAATACAGTCTCTAATCTCCAAATGTTCAGTCTTAAGGAAAACCATCAAACATTCAAACAATTCACTAAAATACTACTTGGCAAAACTGTAAGTGGAATGTGGGCACAGTGTCATGAGAATTCTGATGAAGGAGCACTGCCTCTTCTGATTTGTAGGTCTCTACCCTGGAATCTTCTGATCTGAGCTGTTCTGGGGACACTTGAACTGCCCCCGGAAAAAATAAGAGTAATTTCACCAGGAAAACAACAAAAGGGATTCTAAGCTAAAGGATCCAGCAGCAACCCGGAAACTGAGAGGTGGGTTGGTGTGACTTCAGTGGAGGGTTCGGGGCAGGGATTGGTTGGCAGGCGGCTGGAAGAATGCGCTGGGCCTGGCAGCTCTCCTGGCCTGAACCTTACAACATGAACAAGAGGGTGATTTGATCAAGTCTGTGTTTTGGATCTGTTTTAACTGTGCTCACACCCTCTTCTGCCCTGACTCCTCCCAACACACATGTAGACCATGTAACAGAGTCAACCAGAGTCATGATTAGGACATGTGGACAAAGGCCAGAGAGACCTGAGTGCTCACGAGAACCAACTTGAAACCGGGAACTGTGTTCTGACCATGGAGCAAGCAGGCAACGCCAGAGCTATGCAAATCACGCACTGCAGCAAAGCTAAGAATGTGGCAGAACCACCAAAGCTGGTTTCTTTGGGCAGCCCGCATCACTCACTGAGACTCCTGGCCTCAGTGAGGCCGAAGGAAACTCTCCTCTGAAACACTCTGGTGTGCTTAATTTTGTACTTACGGCGCTTTGAAATTCTTTTCTTGCATTATTTGGGGCTCATTCCGAATACCACCTTTTTTCTCTTTGCCTCATTTTAAAAGCTTACATATAATATAATACAGCTTTAAAAGATACCTTGGGAGCAAGATAGGGTACAAATCACTCAACAACAAATCCTGCTAGGTTTTAAGTATCAAGGAGAGGTCATGTCCCACTCACCTATGTAAATCCTACAGCATTAAGCAAAACATATTGGTTGAATAAGTTGATGCAGTGACAAAAACATGGTAAAGTAAAAACATTCTTTGGTGTTTAAAGTTGATATTTTTGTCATTTTTTTCCTTGAAAAACACCCATTTACTAAAGTGTTTGCATAGATGTTTATCTTTTATTCTTTTAAATTTTCATTTCTCCTAACCCTGGCTCCACCCACTGGGGATGTCCCTCTTTTTTCTTGATTTGATTTGCCAAGTTTCATCCCTCGTATAGACCTCTTTGGAAAAAACAACACTATTTATATCTATTTTAATGTTTTTTAATAGAACAGAGATATGTTTATTTCAGCAAAATTATACAGTAAAACTACAAACAAAAAATATTTGACATTCACTGAGACACAGCTTTGTAAAGAAGAAAGTTAAGAGTAATCAGCATAAAAACAATAAGTTATAAAGATTTGTTGACATTTAAAAGGGGAGGGGAGATAACCAGAATACAAAAACATCTTTAAAAGACATCATCATCGCCACAGCACATGAAAACATTTCCATAAAAAATTCACAAACTCCACTTGGATATTTCACCTTTCAATCCTCTTTGAATTTACATTCCGAAATCTGGACGTTCTCATTGCACAGGCCCACGAAGTTCAGCCCCAGCCCCATCACAAGCAATTAAGAGGAGCATTTCCTGTTAGAGACACAGCACTTCAGGCTACTATTTAATCGTAATTGGCAACAAGTTTAGTGCAAATAAAATTATGTTTAGCAGCTTAAAAAATTCCTGGCAGGGAAGCCTTCACCCCTTTATCCTCACTGCTGCCCCGAAGGGAAATCACTCCTCTCCTTTGGTGAACATGGGGTGTTGGCCATTCAGACCTGGTGAAGACTATTCGTGTTGATTCCGCTGTTTGCGACGCAGGGAGTTTCCGTGAAAGCTGGTTTCGGTCACTAGGCAAGTGAGCCAACAGTGTTTACATTCGGAAAGTTTACCTTAGGTTGACTTAAGCCCTGAACACCAGTCATGACTGGATCTTACCCAACAGCTCCTCTGATTGTGGAGAAGAGACCCAAAGGAGGCATTGATAATTTCATGCATTAGCCTCCAGTAGGTTGCATCTAAAGGAAAACCAGGACAGGGCTGAGGAACCTCTTAAATCAAATTTGGCTCTCAGGTAATAAGTTCATTTCACTGATTTGAATAGGAAAGGAGGGAGGGAGAAAGGAAGGAAGAGAAAAAGAGGGGTGGGGGAAGAATGAAAGAAGAAAAGGATTTTTAAAAGAATGAAAAAAGAAAAGAGGAGCCATCTGATTTCAAATCTGGTGCTTTCCACTCTCAGCCAAATTATTCTCCAAATGAACAGACGCCAGAATACTACCAGCCAGAGGATTTTGTCTGAGCTTCGTCAGTTCCTCGAAGTGCCTCCCTTCTTGTTAGACGTCTGTCTGTCCCCTCTCCAGCCGAGGCCTGGTCCTGCGGCTTTGGAAGACAGTGCGGCTCACTGTGCCCGTCTGAGGTGCAAGGGAAGAGGAAGAGCACACGCCGGGTTTCAGCACCTGGCTCTGCCCCTTGAAGAGGTTTCACTGGCCCAAGGACTTGAGCTGTCGGAAAGCTTGAATGATCCCTGAGATCCACGATGTGCTGACAAAAATCCAGGTAAACACTAGGTAGGCCATCTCACTTGATCTCTCTCTCTATCAACTCCTCGGCAATTTTTCTGTTCCCCCTGAATTCTCTCACTGAGTTGCTCAAGGATGGGGGTGTGGTGCCTGCACGTTGGAGAGAGGGGCCCACCTTAGTCACTGTACTCTTCTCTTTCCCTCGGAGTGGGCAGTTTCTCATACTGGTTGGCCAATTTCCATTTGTTGTGCTGGCTTTTGAGTAATGCAGCCAAGGAAGTCTTTCGGGTGATATTTTTAGTTATGTCCCTGCCCTTGGCCTTCCTGGTAGGGGAAGAGCTTCGGACTAAGGGATAGACAGGAAATATAGGCTTGCCCCGAGGGGCTCCCAGGAGCCGCCATATTTCTCCAGAGGTATTACTAGACAGATACTGCCATGGCTTCTTCCCACTGCTGTCCCGGACATTGACCCGAGAAGCCAACCCTTGCACTAGCAATTTCATGACTCCCTGGTGGCCATGAATAGCTGCAAGGTGCAGAGGGGTATACCCACAACTGGACTTCACATTTACATCAAGAGCAATTCCCGCTTTCTGGGTGCCCGAGACCAAGTCCTGAAGGGCTCTGAGGTCACCATGTTTGGCTATCCAGTGCAAAGCAGTGTACCCAGTTAAGAAGTCCTTGTGCAGAGCCAGCTGGGGATCCTCCCAGAACAAAGCCAACACCTGAATCCAAGAGCCAGTGGCAAGCTTCACAATCCATTCATGCTCCCTGGCATCTAGAGGGACCAGACTCGACTTGTGCTCAGCAGGCCTGTGCGGGACCAAGGCTGCAGGCTCCTGCCTACCTGGGGCCCACAAGCTGTGTAGCCGACCCTTCTCCACAACAGCCGCCTTAATGTCAGCAGGTTTGGGTATCAAAGCAGCATCCACCCTGGGGCTGGATGCTGCCGCTCCTGCCTTGGAGGGTTTCCTGGACCGTGGTGGGCGCCGACTCCTTTTCAGCAAGTCCTCCTCAAGACATTCCTCATCGGAGGAGGAGGATTTGGCTCTTCCAGCCCGAGAGCTCCTCCTGAGCGATCTCCTTAACTTGGGAGCTGGCCAGGGCGCAGTCTCCTGCGAGTGGCCTACAAGGCCATTAGCCCCTGTTGGGATCTGCTGAGAGGCATGCCCATCCTCTCTGTTCCTGAGGCCCTGAGGGCTCCTGCTGGAGCTGACCTCCTTTGGAGAAAGGCAGGCAGATGAATTCCTGAGCTTTCTCCAATCCTGGGTTCCCAGAGCACCGTGCAGCCCCTCTTCAGAACCCCCAGGGGACTCTCTGGGCCCACTGCTGCTCTCCTCACTGCTGTGGTTCTCCTGGTCCACAAAGTCATCCAGTTCTTGGAGGGACAGCTGACAACGAATGCTACGAAAGACTGTCAATGGAGGGTTCCCGGGCCAGGATTCCGGAACAGCCGGAGAGTGAGAATGGGGGCAAAGAGAGGGGTCTAAAGGCGCCGGCATAGGTTCTGGGACCCAGAATCCCAGCTCCGAGGGGAAGTTGTCTGGCAACACTGACCAGGCTCTGATGGGGCCCTGGTCCCGGGCCTCGGGGATGTGGGGATGTCTGGCCACCCATTCTCGAGTGCGTTGCTGCTGCTGCTGTTGCTGCTGCTGCTGCGCGGAGTAATGCAGATCGCCCGGGGTCCAGAGCGCCGGCGGATCTCGGGGAGAAGGAGGGCTGGACGAGGGGGCGGGCTGGGAAGCTCCGCTCCCAGTAGCCTCGACGGTTGGAGGAGGAGAGAGGGGCTCTGCGGGCACCAGCGCGGGCTCAGCGGGAGCGCCTTCCCGCTCCTGCCTGGGTGCCCCGCGGTCATCTTGGACAGCCGGAGCCCGCGCCGTCTCCTTCCCAGCGGTGGCGGGGTCCGGGAGTGCGCGGGGCAGCGGCGGCGGCCGGGGGAGCTCCCCGGAGCCATTCTGGAGACTTTCCCAGGAGCAGCGGCCCTGCGTCTCCGCCGCGCCTTTCGCACGGACCTGGGCAGCTGCCGCCGCAGCTGCGGATACCTGCGCCCTGTGACGAGAGCCGTGTCTTAGCCCGCCGCCTCCCGGGGCCGCCAGCCCGGCGCCGCGGGCCGGGAGTCCATTGCAACCTGGATCCTCCGCTAGGGCTGCGGCACCTGCTGGCTCCTCCTCTTGCTCCTTCTCGCGCCTCCGCCGCCGCCTAGGCTGCTGCTGCTGCGGCGGCGGCGGCGTCTCCTCCCGGCGCTCTCCCGGCGGGGAGCGGGGCGCAGCTCCACCTGCAGCAGCGGCGGCCGCGTGGAGGTCGCCGGGTCGCTGCAGCCCCTCCTCCCCCAAAAGGTCCCTGTACTTCTTCTTAAGTACCACGTACTTGGTGCCGTCGGGGTCCTGGCGCACTGCGGCGACCGAGTTGACAAAGCCCTTGAAGAGCTCGCGGCGGCGCTGGTGCTGGCTGGGGGACGCGTCCGGGTCTCGGAGAAAGCTCTTGAAGTGGCTCACCAAGGCGGCGTTGGTCACTCGGCCCCCCGCCTGGCACAGAAAGTCCAGTAGTGCCTCCTGGCTCAACTCCCGGGCCATCGCCGCCTTGTCGTCCCCTGGTCCCAGGGTATCTGTGTCTCGCCTTCCCTGCGCTCTCCTCTGCCGGCCGAAACCTTGGCCTGTGGAGTGTCACCTGCACCCGGGGCGGCGCCACCCGCCTCCATCAGCCGCGGTGGCTGGCGCGGCTTGCAGCCCCCGAGCGCGCCCAGCGGGCGGTGGGTCCCTCGGGGAGAAGCCCCCGGACTGAGCCCCGGCGCGCAGCCCCCGGTGGCGGGGAGAGGGCGGCTCCCTGGCCGCCCCTGCGCGACACCGGCCTCTTGCAGTGAGCCCCAGCAGCGAAAGTTCCCGGGATAGGTCGGAGCCGGTTTCACCTGCGCGTTGGCAACGCCTCCTCCCAGACTCCGGGGAAAGGGTCCGACCCGCCCACTCCGGTCCCTCCGCCCCGTGAGGTCTCCGACCGGAGCCGCCCATCCCATCTGAGTCAGACGGGCCAGAGACAGGGGAGCGCCGGTGGGCGAGGTCGCGAGCGGTCGGGAGCCGGCCACCGGCCGCTCTGCAGACGCGCAGCCGCGCCCGACCCGGGAACTGGAAGGCAGGTAAGCGACCGGCCGCTCCTTTGGGTCTCGGCCACGTAGGAAACAAAAGCAATGGAAGATCCGTTCCTGCCTTCTCCTCGAGCGGCATAAGTAATGGCTGAAGTGGATGGATGGGGAAAAGGGTGCACATTAACCAGCGTTCTTCGGTCTCTCTAAAAGGTGCCTTTCCTTATCAATGCTGTGGGGTAGTAATTTCAGATCGCCTGAGGTCGGGGGAACACCCTTTGCATCCCAAACAGGCCTCTCGTGATCTGGGGATACTGCCCAGGGGCCGGCAACAAGGGATCCAAATACCTGAAGTCTGTACCGAAGAGAAAAACCACTGTGAGGGTTACAGGTTGGTCTCGGCCTTTCCTTTTGCTTTCTGATCGTCTGGCGTTAAAGTGCAGGAAAAATCAGTTTGATCACTGATTGCTCCAGCAGCTAAAATGGCCACTAATTATGCCCTGACAGTTAAGGTATCCGATGCCCAGTGTTACTTTGTTTTTATATACTCTCAAATGTGTGCACCAAAGGGATTTTTGTGCAGTCTCTTTTGTGTTGGCCTAAGTGAAGCTGCCTTTTCTCTCTGGATGTAAGGTTCCCCCTTCACATCCCAAATGTTATGCGTGTTACAGACTAGCCTGATTTGACCCCACTACTCCCAACATTAGAATGCCCCTACACTCTAATTCTCCATCCAGAGGCTGTGACTTTCTAATTCGAGTCCATTTGTAGCTAGAGGTATCTCTGTCATTGGCCTCTTCAAGGCAGTAGAGTCACAGCACTTATCCATACAGCTGCTTTCCCCCTTCATTGTGGCCCTAGGTAGGTCCTGCCCTTTCTTCCATTGAGGTCCTTGAGTGGAGGTCTTGTTTGCATTCCCAAGATACTCTCATTGTCTGATGGACTCACCTCTGGCTCCCTGCCCTCCTCCACCCTTTTCTTAGCTGTCTTCCCATTCCTTTCCATTGTGATGTCCTTGTTACCCTCAGCTCCAACTGTGACGGCCAGTCTATTCCTTGAAATCCTGTCGGCTACATGTATTTCCAGCACTGAAGTCTGTTTTCTCCTGCTCTGTCATTTGCCACTCTTCTTTCCTATACTCCCTCCATCTTTTAAATGTCCTTCTTTTCTCTGTCATTTCTGAGTCCCTGTCTTTTTTTTTGTTTGTTTGTTTGCTTGCTTGTTTTTTTTGCCAAGGGAAGGTATTGGAAGTATGTTGTCCCCACAATTTCAAAATGTTTTAACATAAATCAGTCTTAGTGATGGACACATGGGCCCCTAGCTAAGATTTATTTTAAGTTCCCAACAGTAACCTGGTACTTTCCTATGAATGAATTGGAATCTTTGGCTTTGTTATCTGGGCCAGAAAGGAAAACTGGGAGACATATTTGTCTTTTTTTTTTTTTTTTTTTTTTTTTTTTTTTTTTTTTTTTTTTTTTTTTTTTTTTGCATTTTCTAGATCTAAAACCAGTACCAGGTTGAGAGGGGGATAATGGTTTCCACTGAGGTGGAACATTGGCTTCAAGCTTTTAGGAGGGCTATTAAAATAAAGGTTTTGTGTTAAACTTCAGCTTCTTTTTGTGTTTATTTCCTGGTGTTTTCGTCTGTGTGCGCCTGAGAGGTGTGGCCACACCAAGGGCAGAAAGGAGTTCAATGGGAAATTCAGGTAGATGATTTAGGGTGGCAAGATGAAAGAACCTCCCTTTTGTACTTTTCAAAATTTTTGGTTAAAAAATAGGGTTTTGTGGCAAGAGGAGTTAAAACTTAAAAGACTAGGGAGAAAGGAAGGGTCATCAAGGATGTGGTTGTTGAAATGAGATTATCTTTAGCCGATGGTGAAATTAGCAGGTCTGGAGCAGAAAGGAGGGGAAGGAAGAAAAACATGAAATTGAGAAAAAAGAAAAAATGCAATTGCTTTTGATTTCTGGGTGCCCAGATGGTTTAGCATCCAGACCTTCCCTCCTCCGTTTTCTCTCTTGGGTGAGGAGATGGCTAATGACGATGCCTTTACCTCATCTTGGGGAGCATTTTCATGCCTCCCTTAAGTACTGTTCACTGGCTCCTAAAATATTTATGGACTATCCACGTTGCCCTGGCACTACTGAAAATGGATATAAAGAAGAAAACGTACTCAAGAACTCACTATTTATTGTGAGCAACTATTGGGAGAAATGGCCCAAACCTGTGTTAGTCAGTTAGTAAGGAAGTGCACCAGATGCTGGAGGAGTCGAGGGGTGGTGGGTAAAGGAAGAACCGCAGCTCGGCTTGGGGGATCAGAATAATTTTCCAGTAAGAGACAACTTGGAGTGGAAGAGGTGAGGAAGAGGAAGAGGAAACAGTGGCGCAAAAGCACAAAGGTCTGGCCCAGCACAGTGTGCCTGGGGAGCTAACTGCAAACACGTCCACTTGGCTTTAAGGAAGAGGATGTGAGTGGTTGTGCCGGAGAGGAGGCTGCGGAGTGGGAGGGAGTCAGAAGATAAAGAAGGGGAGGAGCCAGGAGAGGAGCCTTTGAAGAATTTTTGGGAGGGCAGTGACCTGACCAGACTCATACTTTAGGAAGATCATCCTGGAAGTTCATGCTGGTTTGGAATCATGACCCATGTTAATGAGTTAAAAAAAGCACATTGTAGAAAAATAGTGTATTTAACCAAATCTAAGACACCGTTGATTGTATGGTACATACTGGTTTCAGAGATGATAACATGTAAAAAAAAAGAAAGAAGATGCCTCTTAAAAGTAGAAGAAATACAGCATGTTAAACAAGACCCTATTTTTAGGGAAAAAAGTATGTGTGTGTGCATGTGAGAAAGAGAGATTTGAGGACTGGATCAGGGTGACTTTAACCTTTTTTTATAGCCTTATAAACTCTTAGTTTATTTCACAATGAGAACATATTACTTTTTAGCTTGAAAAAGATACTAAAGAAAATAAAAGATGTAAATGAATAACAACGACAGAGAAAAAAGACTATCAGATCTTTAGCCTGGATGAGGCAGACAAAGCTGTCGTCAGGGAGAACAGTCCAGAAATTACTGAGAATATGCAGAAAAGAGATGCAAAGGTGTGAGCTCAGCCGTGTCAGAGCAAGGGAGATGAGCAGATTGGAGAGACCCTTAGTGGGCGAATTCGGCAGGATTTGGAGCCAGAGGAGTCTAGCGGTGAGGAACAAGCTCGGCTTTTCTCCTGTGTCTAGCCTGAGCTGCTGCATGGATGATTGTCACCAACTACATGTGTGAAAATATAAACAAAAGAGTCAGTTTCAGAAATGGGAAAGATGATAAATTCAGTTTGGGGCATATTAAGTTTGAGGTGCCTATAGGCCATCAAAAACAGGAATGTCTAAAAGGCCATATAGGTTTAAGACTCCAAGAATGTATGACATTAACATATATAAATGGCCCTTTAAGCCACAGGCAATGATAAAATTGCTTAGAAAGAGATATACAGGCAGTGGCAAGGGAAGGGGGTGGAGGATGAATCCACATTTACCAAAGAGAAAGAGGAAAAGAAACTTGTTGGGGAGACTTCGGAGCAGCCGGAGGGAAGAGGAACCCCACTGAGCAGAGCCTCACAGAACAGAGGCAGAAGGAGGAACAGCTTTCTAGAAAGGATGCCACGTTAGATGAGAAGTGAAATATGACCATAGCCTGTTGGGTCACTGAGGCCTGGTCTGGAACAGTTTCAGAAGATGGGTGAGGACCCAAGTCAGGTTGCAGAAGGGTGAGGAGGGAGTGGGATTAGAGTAGGGTGAGAAAGACTTAACCGTGAAAGGAAAGAGAAAAGAGGATTCTAGATAAGGAGAATATCGGATCCTGTCACCTAAGATTTATTTATTTATTCGGTAGTTGTTACAAGAGATATGATCATGTGGATGTGCCGAGGGAAGAAAGCCAGGAAAAGATAAGTTGACGACCTAGAGGAGAGAGTAAATAATTAATGGAACAGGGCTTGGGGGTGGGGCTAAAGTCCAGAGTTCAGGTGGAGGGGTTCTCTGGGACAGGACAGGGGAGAGCTATTGCTTTCCCCAATGACAATAAAGAGAAGAGAAAGGGCTATTGCATGAATTAGAGGGCTAAGAGATTGGGAGACAAGGCTTGAGGATGTCTTGTTGGGGTTGAAAAGCAGGTGGATGAGAGTAAGGGAATATAGAAAGGTAAGGTAGATATTGTGAGCAGAACATCAAATATTCGTAAGTCTTCGGGCTTAAGGCCTTTGAAGTGGAATAGTTTGGAGATAATGACAAGATTCGGAGTGTGACCATGTGGATGAAGCATCAGTGAAGTGAGAAGCATTGGAGGTGATAACATCATGAAACTAAGAGGGGTGTTGAGTCTTGCACAGGGAAACTGAAGTCATCTAGGATGGAGAGGACACCAAAAATCATCTGTGGGAATCCTTAGTATTTTGGCACGAGTAACATAGGTGGCATTTTGCCAGGAGTACTTGCTCTGCTCCTCATCAACAGACACACTCCGCAAGCAGTGTAATACAATGACTTAAACACATGTGTCAAATTCCAGATCACTCCCCTGTATCTGATTCTCGGATCAAGTATGCAAAGTGTGTAGAACAGAGATCATTACCTTGCAGGAAGTAGCTGTCCTTCCTATTAATATGTATGTACTTCTTGTAAGATGTATTTTGATGTACTTATTCTTTGCTTTTAGTCCAAGTTTCTACTGTGAATGTAGAGTGACATCTTGACCCAGGAAGGTGACCTGCTTATTGTCAATCATCTGGGTAAGTGGTGGACCATAGAAAGGCAGGAGAAAAAATGTGGGCACACACCCACCCTGTGTTTTTCTTTCCCTCTCTCTCTCTCTATCCTCTCCTCCTCCTTTTCCTCCCATTACCCCCTCCTTCTTCTTCTCTCTCTCTCTCTCTCTCTCTCTCTCTCTCTCTGGATTTCTACAAGTCTGGGTACTCCTTAGGGCACTCTGAAGTAACAAGGGGAAGTCATTCTCTGGTGAAGTTGACAGCTCTAATTTTAAACCAGATCATCTAATGATAGCGGACTCCCTCTGTATAATTCCCTTTTCCTGTTCTAAGCCAGCTTTCTTTCTTTCTTTCTTTCTTTCTTTCTTTCTTTCTTTCTTTCTTTCTTTCTTTCTTTCTTTCTTTCTTTCTTTCTTTCTCCCCTTCCTTCCTTCCTTCCTTCCTTCCTTCCTTCCTTTATTTTTCTTTCTTTCTCTGTCAGTATTTATTGAGTGCCTACCATGTGTATGCACTTTTCTGGGGCTGAATACATAGTAGTTAAACCAAACAGACAAAATACTTTTCTTTCAGGAAACTTACGTTCCAGTGTGGGAGGAACAGATAATAAACATAAAAGTAAACAAGACAATATTACTAGACAAGTGCTGAGATACAGAAGTTAACTGTTATGGTAGAGACTGACTAGGGAGCTACTCTAGCAAGCATGGACAGAGAAGGCCTCTCTTAGAAGAGGCGATAAGCAGACACCTCAGTGGTAAGGAGGAGAGAGCCATGTGAAGATGAAGGAGAGGGGAGAAGGCGGGGAAAGCCATTACAGATAGAGAGAATCAGTAATGTTACATCAGAAATGAGCATGATGTGTTGAAGGGACAGAAAGAAAACCAGGGGCTAAGCTGGAGCATACAGAGGGAGGGAGGGAGGGAGGGGGAGAGAGAGAGAGAGAGAGAGAGAAGTTGACATGAGAAGTCAAACCAGTGAGAAGGGTCTGGATCTTGTAAAGTCTGTTGGGCTTGGGGTTTTAGTCTAAGTGTGATGAGAAGCTATTGGAGGTTTACAATCAAGAGAGTAATGTGATTTACATATTAAACAGATCCCTGGCTGTTGTGAGAGCAAATTAAAGGGGACACTATCAAGCAGAAGCAGAAAATCCAGTTGGGAGACTATTAAAAGAGTGCCGGTGAGGGATGATGGCAGGTTGAAATAGCAAGGCATTAGGTGTAGAGAAGGACTGAGATAGAACCCAGAGAAGTGTGGTGGGTTGGATATACAGCTACCAAGATGGGGGATATGGAGGTGGGATCTAGTCTGTGTCCAGGACGTCAAGCATTCACTTTGGGCAAGGTGAAGTTGAGGATAACCATTAGACGTCTAAGTGATGATCTAGAGCAGGCAGTTGCTCAGGGGTAAAGTCAAGGCTGAGATACACATTTGAGAGTTTGGGCATTGGGATGGTATTTTAAACTAAGGGATTAGATGAATTTGTCGATGAAGGGAATGTAGAAAGAAAAGAAAAATTTTCATGACCAGCCCCAAGATTAGGGGTCCGACCTTTAGCAGTATCTTGCTGAAATAATGTAACTTGTCTCAGCTATGCTATGGCAGTGAGAGGAATTGGAAAATCTGTGTTTATCCAGTCTGCGGATGGTGGCTGCAGCAGGCATTCGTGTGCGAGACACCCAGGGTTCATTCCAGGGTCTGGAGTAAGGTCCACCTATGCCCTCCTACGCACAAAGTCTCTCTCCATTGCCAACTTTACCAGGTATGGGTTTAAATTTGTTAAACCAGTCAGCAGATTTCTCCATGTATACCGTGATTTTACAAATAGAAAAACTCAGTTTCAGAGCTTAGTGTCTTGTGGAATTCATGCTTGAATTAAATTGACCTAAATCTAGCATTTCGTACCAGAGTCTTTCCTCAGCTCTCTGGAGTATTTGATCCAGGTGACCACTTTCTCCACTTGATGGGTCTGTCTTGGCTTCCACAACCACTGGTCTTTTTCCCAGTTCTTCTGTCTCCCTGACCCAACTCTGAGTCTCTCTTGCTAACGAACTCTTCTTTCCACATCCTTTACTCATTCTCTGGATTCTACCTGAGTAACATTGTCCCTTCCCAGATCCAATTACCACCTGTGTTATCATGATGCCTAATCTCTATGAGAAGCCCCCCCAGAAAATGCACTAAGTTTCAAGCAGACAAGTTTTGGCTCCACCCCTAACTTGCTCTTTCAACTTGGTCAATTTGCAAACTCTCTTCCTACTCTTTATAACCATAAGTGACAGAGGCAGGCTTCTCACCCAGTGTTCATCTGGCGTGAGCAGCATTCAGTCACTGCTCTGTTTTTCACATTGCCCTTTGAAGACCTTGACTGCTGGCCTGCTTTCTCACCTTAGCCCCAGTCACTTCCGCTTCCTCTGGGTTTACTGCCATCACCTCTTTCCCTTGAACCTTCAACCTCTTTCACTCCTCACCCCCAAAGGCTGAATCAAAATGAACCAACACAAGGACTTTACTTTGAACCTGCCCTCTTTTCATTCACCGTCTTAGCTCATCCTCATCATTCCTGCATTGTCATCTCAGCCCAGAGACCTGTCCTGACTTGGTTCATCAAATCGACTTCTCACCTCCAGGCACTTCTAGATGGGGAAAGTTAAGTTCAAGATGCCCATTAGACATTTAAGTAGAAAGTGTAAGTGGACAATTGGATACACAATTCTGGAGCCTAACTGTCACAGCACCTAACAGTCCACTATTAAATTTAATTTACATATTGTTTTTTGTGTGTGACCCCCCTCAACCAGAATGCAGACTCTGTGAGGGCCAGGACTGGGTCCTGATCACCACCAGCAAAGAGTTAGTTGTGCAAGGGCTCGAATAACAAAGTGTATTGGTGTCCTGGGGCTGCTGAAGTGCATTATCTCACCCTGGGTGGCTTTAAATAACAGAAATTTATTCTCTCACCGTTCAGGAGGCTAGACATTGGAAATCAAGGCATTGCCTTGATTGCTATAACTCAGATAAAGACCTCTGAGTGGTTGCCTCTTGCACACTCCCGGACCAGGGCATATGTCCTGACTGGGAATTGAACTGGTGCCCTTTCACTTTGCTGGACAATGCCCAGCCGAGCTACACTGGTTAGGCCTCCATTCTGATTTTAAACTACATAGTTTTACCATGTTCATGACTATCAGTACCTTTAGAATTACTTATTTTTCTCTAATAATTTCTGTGTCTGTTTGTGTTTACAATGTACATTAGTATAGTAGCACATGCATGTAATTTTAAATAAACAAATGCCCTGGGCTGCTTGTCACTCCCTAAGCCTGTTCCATTGTTTCCTACAGCTTTGTGCTTTTGTTAGTCATTTCTCAGCCTGGTTTCTCCTTTCTCCATTTGGCAGAATCCTAGTGGTTGTTCAAGCCTTACCCAACATCCAGAGACACAAATGAGCACTTTCTCTAGGCAACCTTAGGACAACCTTACTGTGGTGCATCTCACCTTGGGTCCCCCGTGTCTTGGTAGCATCTCCCCTGACCGACTGGCTGAGCTCCAGAGGGTAAGGGTCCCTCTCAGTCATCACTTTGTCCCTGATGGCATGCAGTTGCAAGTAGTGGGTGCTGCAGTGTTAAGTGAACTTCCTCATCTCGCAACATCCAATGTTCTCAATTTAGAACCAGTGTGAGACATATAGAGACATATGAGACATAAAGGAATAAGAGACAGAGGGCTATGGATTTAAAGCAAGAGGCTTAATTTCACATGCAGCATCTCCTAAGACACGGTGTGGCCTGTAGGTCCTCCTGTATTTAACAAGCGCACGCCCACCTCCACTGCATGTGAAGGCTGTGTGATTCCACAGATTTTCATTTTTGCATGCAGCTAAGGGACACGTAGTAATCTCCTAAATGCGTTGTTAAAATTTAATATTTATAAGCTGTAATTGGCACACATCTAAAGAGTGTTAAGGGTTTTGATTCCGCACTCTGCTAAAAGTCTGCAGACACAGAAACGCTCTGCAAGTGCGTGTGTGCAGATGATTGGATTTCTCCCACGTTTCAAAGGCCGATTTCTTATCATGTATCATCACTATTATAATGAGGCATCAGAGGTTCAGGTTACTATTCTTTTTACTTATTAATTGTGTCTTAGTTTTATCATTATCAGTTTGTTCCGGGCTCATTAATTTGTTGAAGTCTTAGCAGGAATGTTTTAGACGTGGGCTCTGGAGACCCAGCATCTTCTGTGTTAAATTGGTATGAACTTGAGCAAGGTATTTAATTTTTCTGAGCCTCAGTTTTTCCATCTTGAAACGGGAGTGGGTGGTACAGGTGCTTCTCTCATTTGGTTTGATGTGGGCAACCACTGAGGTAATGCATGCTGAGTGTTTTCACAGATGGCACTTAGACAAGGTGCCGGCACATAGGACAAGGTCAGATGAGGATTTGGTTCAGCTAAGCGTGACAGAAAACCAAAATAGCAGTCTTATTAAGAAAGAAGTTTATTTCTTCCCACAAATCCATGGGCAGCCCAGAGTTGGTGTGACAGTCTGCGGCCATCGCATTCCTCCCTTCCTGTCGCTCGATGCTTTCTCAGAGTGGGACTGCCGTCGATGGGCTGGATGGTTGTTCCAGCACCAGCCGTCAACACCTGCCCCCAGCTAGCAGAAAGGGAGAATAGCAAAGAGAAGGGCACACACCCATTCCGAGGACTCTCCTCGGAAGTATATATGATACTTCTGCTTGCATGCCGTTGACCAGAACTTGATCACATGCCACATCTAGCTGTAAGGACAGGCTGGGTATAAAATCTTTACTTTGAATAGGTATGACTCCAACTAAAGGGGACGTTCATTATTACAGAACTGGGCTAATCAACTAGAATGGTATTGGCCTTTGGGGAAGGACAAATCTTTATTGGATGAGACCGTCTGCACATTTCAGGACACCTATACCTCCAGGCCCCAGGCACTCCCTAAATGCCAGGAGGACCCAATTGTATCAACCCAATGCTCCTACATGTTTACAGTTACGCTTAGGAGGTAGCATGTACTTAAAGCTGAGGCTGCTGTGGCAGGCATTTTCTCCACCCAGTGCAGCAGCACATGCCCTTCCAGGGAAGCCCTGCTTCCCACAGCCAGAGGTTAGACAACCATCTGCTCGGGAGGAGATAGGCCGGCCTCTGACTCAGGCCAGGCCACATGAACTCTTTCCCCAGGTTTAAACAATTGGAACTGGGGGCGGGGGCGGATTTTAATTTCCTCACGGGAGAGACATAAGATCTAGTGCTGTTCATCTACTATTGATGAGAATCCAAATGGTGCTGCTGCTTTGAAAAACAGTCTGGCAACTCTGCAAAAGGCTAAATATAGAGATACCATATGGCAAAGCATCTCCGCTCCTACTCATATATCCAGGAGAAATAAAAAAAAGATGTTCACATAAAAAGTTCTCCATGAATACTTATAGCAGCATTATTCATAACAGCCAAAAAGTGGAGAGAGTCCAAGTGTCCACCGACTGATAAATGGATGAACACAATGTGCTATATCCCTAATGGAATATTATTGGGCAATAAACAGGAACAGAGAACCAGTAAACACTACAACACAGATGAACCTTGGAAATATTATGCTAGGTGAAAGAAGCCAGTCTCAAATGGCCATGTATTGCATGATTCCATTTATCAATATAGGAAATGCGCAGAATAAGCAAATCCATAGATGCAGGAAGTAGATTACTGTTGGCTGGGGACAGAGGCGAATAGGGAGTGACTGCTAATGATACGGGGAGACTGAGTTCAATTACATGGCCAGTGATGTAATCAATCATGCCTCTGTAATAAAACCTTGATTAAAACTCTATAAGGAGGCTCGGAGAGCTTCCTGGTTGGTGAACACGTTGGTGTAATGAGAGGGTGGCACATGCTCCCGGGCCTTCTGCATTCCGGGCCTCACCCTACGTGTCTCCCCCTTTTGGCCGTTCCTGACCTGTACCCTTTATAATAAAATAGGAATTAAAAGTATAGTGTTGTCTGAGTTCTATGAGTCACCTATTTGGTGTTGGAGAATTGTTAGAGTGCCCTGGGGAAGGTAGCATTTGCTAAGTGGGCCATTATCTAAAAAGTTTGAGAACACTACTGTGTAGGAAAGTACTTAGGACAAAAGTATCCAATCTTGAATACAGATAGAAGGTAGCAAGCAACACTGCTACTCTGAAACACTGCTTGAAGTGAGAGATAATATAGTGACATTTGTAGAGTTGAATTGTACTTTATAATAGGAATGTTTACTAAGTGTACTTTTCAAAAGATACTTTCTCTTATTGACCTTTTCAAAGATAATGAGGCTCTTTTAAAAAAATATTTTATTTATTTATTTTTAGAGACAGTAAGGGAGGGAGAAAGAGAGAGAGACATCAGTGTGTGGTTGCCTCTCATGTGGCCCACGCTGGGGACCTGGCCCGCAACCCAGGCATGTGTCCTGACTGGGAGTCGAACCTGCGATGCTTTGGTTTCGAAGCCTGTGTTCAATCCACTGAGCTATGCCAGCCAGGGTGATAGTGAGGCTCTTTAACCCAAAATTACTCGAGGGCAGATATGCCTGTTGGTGGAAGGATGAAGAAGCTCTCTTTTAGCCATAGGATTATGTATGTTTCCATTAGAAGAATATCTCCCTGGACTTTGAAACAAAATAGCTGCTGCTATCCAAATATGTATAAATGGTGGTATAAATGTAACACATTATATTTCCTTCAACATCTATTTTTATTACATTGATTCTTTTGGAAAAGTTGATTGTTTCCAGACTTGCTCTGCACCCTCCTCTCTTCTTTGGTCTCCTCCCTTTGTACCTTCCACTCACAGGGAGGAAGAAGGACCTTTTCGGAAATGTATGTATACAAGGGCAGAAATACTGAGGACTTTAAAGGGAGAAGAAACAGTCCATTGGAAAAAAATTACATCACTCCAAGAAGATGGGAATAAAGGTTGTTACACTCTGATCTGTATGGCAGCCAATAGGGAAAAGAAGGACTGGACTTTTAGACTTAGACAAGGACAAAGCTTCAGAGCAATTCATGGGGCAGAATGTAAAATACGTATTTGTAAAATGAACATAAATAATGAGACATTTATAAGCACTACAGAAATAATAAAGAAAATAACTGGTCAATGTGTGTGGACATAGAATCTTCCTCATGAAGAATTATATGTGTGACTGCTCTAATTATTAAATCAGAATCTCCACATACAGCATGCATTCATAAGTTAAAATTTTATGTATTTATTTATTTGTTATAGTTGTTCAAGTATATTTGTCTCCATTTTCACTCCGCCATGGCCCCCCGCCCCATCTATCCCCACCTCCCACCCTCAAACCCACCCCCTTTGGCTTTGTCCACGTGCCTTTCATACATGTTCCTTGATGCCCCGTCCCCGTTATCCCCTATTATCCCTCTCCCCACTCCTCTCTGGTTACTGTCAGACTGTTCTTTATTTCAATGTCTCTGGTTGTATTTTGCTTGCTTGTTTTGTTTTGTTGATTAGGTTCCAGTTAAAGGTGAGATCATATGGTATTTGTCTTTCACTGCCTGGCTTATTTCACTTAGCATAATGCTTTTCAGCTCCATCCATGCTGTTGCAAAGGGTAGGAGCTCCTTCTTTCTTCCTGCTATGTAGAATAAATGTTTAAGAAAAGATTTGTTTCTCCCACTAAATACAAGCAATAGTTCTACTGTTATTTAAAATGAGAATATTTCATTAAATTAGTTCATCAAATCATGCCAAAAACTGGTGTAATGACTTTTTTTTCTCATTTTAAAAGATTGCAGTTACAGTATTATAATGGGTCTATATGGACTGTCTTTTGGTCTGGAAAAAAAATGCCTTACATTAGATTCCTAATATTTTAAAACTACAGGAGCCTCTGTTAGTAGTGCCTTGAGGAAATAATGAACATGAATAAAATTATGCAGACAAGTTTTAGTTTGCTAATTGAATAACACTTCAGTTCATCCAAAGCGGTTCCTAGAGACTGTAACAAGCAGTTCATTTATTTTTAATTGCTAATCTAATTTCAGCTGTAACACTTTTATTTAGGAAATGGCTTCACAGGGGAAAGCATTAGGCAGCAAGACAAGAAATAATCAAATGTGTAATAATCCTTAAGATTCCATCAGGCACAGGGCTCATGATACTATTTAGAAGAAATGAGGCCATTCCATAATTTTAACTTTCAAATCTAATATATACTATATTTGTAGTAAAAATAAATATGCCTCTTTTAATTTTTTTAAATGAGTTAAATATATTTACCAAAAGATTGTGGAAGGCACACTATGCAGAAGCCTGTGGTGGTGTTTCTGGGTCCCACCTGAAACTGTCCTGCACTGTAACCTCAGACTTATAAGTTACTGTAACTTTCCTTATTCTAGGGAACAGTCTCAAGAATCTCTGGTGCACTTCCTAGCTCCACAGTTCTGTGATTAATTCTATAATCTTCAGGGTATGCCTACAACAATACCATGTTTTAGGAGCAGTAATGAGGATAGGATTGCACCAACTGGACCCTCAATCTGCCACATACTTGCAATGTTACCTTAGGAAGGTAACCTTTCTGAGTTCCAGCTTACTCAACTTTAAAACCAGGTTAGTACTACTACAGCAGACTGTGTTGGTGGCCTGCCTCATAGTCCCTCTGCCCACTGCCACAGCAAGGGACAGCTCCTGCACCATTCAGCTGCCCACCTCTGTGCCCACCTGTGTCTCTTACTGCCCTGGGCTGCTTCTGGTGCACAGGGACTTGTATAGCCAGAAATACCAGGGATTAATATCCTCTAGGGTAACCCTGACCCACCTCAGTGAGATAATTTGGAGGGACATTAACATAGTTCCTCAGGGAGCCTCCCAGCTGGGTTTAGCCCCTGTTACTGAGTAGTAACCTGCTCTCTAATAAACCCTGTACTGGCTTTTCTCACCTACCTGTCTCACTTTGCCCACTACCTCATTTCTGCATCCTGGAATCACCAACTTGCACACAACTTCCTGTCTTGGGTTTTGTTTTGTAAACCCTATTTCACAATTCTTGTGACAATTAATTAAGAATGTGTGTAAAGCACCTACTAGAGCCTGTAGTAAGGCCCCAACAAATAGTAACTATTATATCTGACCATTGAAACAGGATGTCTTGGTCCTAGGCAATGTTTAGATTGTGTTTCTCTAGTTAAGTGATGTTTACATTGTGGTAAAGCATATTTACATAATTTTATGATACCTAGATCTACATATACCTAGGTATACCTACAATACCTAGAAAATGCTATAAGTGGGGAAAATAAACAAAATAGAAAAAGACTCAGAGATACGCAGAATATACTGATGTTTTCCAGAGGGGAGGGGGTTAGGGTATTGAGTGAAAAAGGTGCAGGGATTAAGAAGTACAACTTGGTAGTTATAAAATAGTCACAGGGCTGTACAGTACATCCTAAGGAACACAGTCAATAATATTGTAGTAACTATGCATTGTGCCAGGTGGTACCAGAAATATCAGGGGAATAGTTTGTAGACTCTGTGATTGTCTGACCACTAGGCTATACCCCTGAAACTGATACAATGCTGAATGTAAACTGTAATTGAAAATAAAATTTTAATTAAAAAGTACTAGGCAGCACTATACAAGAATGAGGAAGATAACTATGCACTGATATAAAAGGGTGTACAAAATACATTGTTAAAGCAAGGTGTAGAATGATCGGCATAGTTGTGTTTTTCTTTTTTGTAAATCATGGGGTAAGGTAGGAAATAAATGTATGTGCTCAAAGTTGCTTAAGCAAACTCTGGATACACAAAACACTAATCTCTTGAGGAGAGGGGTGGGACCTATACAGATAGTGAATAGGGTGGGAGACTACTCTAGACCATTTTATATTATTTTATTTTTTAGCCATGTAACTATACTACTTCTGAGACTGCTGATTTCCCATGAGTGTCTGTTTTCCATTTATTCCTTACACATATAGGATCCACCCTCGACATTTTTCTGGGGCCTTTTAGTGCTGTATGAGATTACAGATTCTAGCCTCCCCCGCAGCTAAGTATGTTCGTGTGACTGAATTTTTGCAATGGATTGTGAGCAGAGGTACAGGTGCTATGCCCGTGTCACATCCTTGAAAGGAAATTGGTTTTCTACTTCCTCTTCTTCACCCTTCCCATGGGCTAGAGGACCAGGGGTGCCCAACCTTATGGTGTCTCCGGGCCACACTGGAAGAAGAAGAGTTGTCTTGGGCCACACATTAAATACACAAACACAAAGTAAAACTGATGAGCAAAAAAAAATTTTTAAGTAAACTTAAGATTTTGTGTTGGCCTGCATTCATAGCCATCCTGGGCTGTATGCAGCCCACAGACGTGGGTTGGACACCCCTGCGTAGTGTTGGCGAGCAAACTCTGATCGCAGTAGGTGGAGTGACAAGCAGAAGTTGATGGAGCAACAAGATAGCAATCAGGAATGTGGATTCCTGGATGACCACAAGAAGCTTAGCAGCCAGCCCTCTCTGGACTGCTCATCACCTCCTGGACTACACCATAAGAGAGAAATAAACATCTATCTTTTTTTGGCCACTGAGTTTTGGGGTGTCTCTATTCCAGCAATGTAGCCTATATCCAAATACAGGGTCCAGCAGGAGTAATTCCTGCTTTAGTGTGGTTGGTAGGGTAATAATATGGGTGTAATAATTTATAGTTTTAATTTGAACATTTCACCTAAAATGGCATATGGTGTGCTTGAGCGTGATATTATTGTTACAGAATTACATGTTTATGACTTTGTAATAAAAGATTTGTTATAGATTACCAGCCCATAGAAAAGGGGTGTTATTTGTGCCAGACCCTGTGCCTCAAGTTTAAAAACTGCAAAATGTACGTTTGTCAGTGCAGTGCAGGGAAGCACACCCAACTGTCCTGACTCCCAGCCCACGTTTTTCACTGTGAACAACTAAGGAGGCAGCCTTGCAGTGACCAGTTCTGCTCTCTTCCAAAGTCTATCATACCAACCAACCAATGTCCACCTGCTCTGTTGGTCCAGGTGGAATTAAATGAAAGAGAACAAACTTGAGATATAGTGCTAGTGCCTTTTGAAATTTTAGGCTGGGAAAGGAGGATTCATGGCAAAGCAAGTCGAACTTGGAAAAATTAACAAAAGGAGATGAATGCAATTCAATAGCTATTAGTAGTTGAGGTAGAAAGGAACTCACGACTGAAATAAAGGACGTTTTACCTCATTCAAATGGAACAAGTCTTCAAGAAAGAAGATGAGGTGCAGAGTAACTCCTCAAACTAGAAAGGTATTCAGTTGGTGGATAGTGATTGTGGTAGAATGGTGGATAGTGAACGGGTTGAGACAAAAGATATACAAGTCATACTGCTGTCAGAATATACAGGTATGGATGCCTAATTCCCTTCTCGGTCAGTGGCAATATCTAGGGGGACTTCAACTACATAGATGTTCTGTGCTTACAAAAAGGAATGGTACTGACACCACAATGACTGGCCACAGGGAAAAATGAATTATCTGAGAACTACAGACGCCAGAGCTGGGGGTCTGACCCAGCTCCAGGGCTGGCTGCCAAGGAGAGTGGCCAGCAGGCCAAGTCATCATCCTCTAGGGAGCACGCCGTTCCACAGGATGCTGGTTAATGAGATTAGATTTTAAAAGAGTGTGTATTAAAGAGTAGCAAAAGCCTACAAGGACTGATACTTACTTGTAGGCTGAGGTAATTCTTGATTTTAAAAAGAATACCCAGAAATTTTCAAAATTTGGATTTTGTTTTTCAAATAATACTTGCCCCAAGAGGTTGAACAAGAAAGGATGAAAGGCCACTGCTTGGTGCTGATATCATGTCATAAAATAAGCAAGAGAGAGAGAAAAAAACTCAACTTTTATTTTGTCTCCTCTCTGAAAGAGAATGACTTTTTAATGAAAAAAATAGAATAAACATGATTAAAAGATGTAATAGAAGTAATTATTTACATATAAACTACATTTAAAAATGTGAACAACAAAAAACATCACTGAAATCCATTGCAGTAAATGAGCAACCAATTTTTTTTTAACTTTAGAGAGAGGGTGAGGGAGGGAGAGATACAGTGATGCCAGAGAAAACATTGACGGCTGACTCCTCCGCAGGCTGCCCAAACCCTGACCAGGGGCGGAACCTGCAACCCAGGCCCATGCCCTGACCAGGAATCTCACCAGCAACCTTTCGCTTTGCTGGACGACATGCCCAACCAACTGAAGCCAATTGCCCTAAGTCAGTTAAACTTTCCAGGCCTAAGTGAAAGACTTGGAGTAAGTGATTGTAGAATCAGTATTAGTTGGTTTTAGAAAGCCAGAGAAAAATAATGCCAAAAAAAATTGAAGAGGGGCAAATATTGTCCTGATTTACAAAGAGAATAAAAAGTGGTGGAAACGGGGGAGCTAGGAAATTTTTGGTAAATTTAACAATTTCTAGAATAAATTTTTATTTTTTTATTTTTAATTTTTTTAAAGCTTCTGTGTCTTTTTTTTAACCTTTTTTTAAAAGATTTTATTTATTTATATTTTTAGAGAGGGAAGGGAGGGAGAAAGAGAGAGAGAGAGAAACATCAATGTGCAGTTGCTGGGGGACATGGCCTGCAACCCAGGCATGTGCCCTGACTGGGAATTGAACCTGCGATGCCTGGTTCGCAGCCCGCGCTCAATCCACTGAGCTACACCAGCCAGGGCTAGAATAAATTTTTAAACAAATGTTTTAACAATAGGCAAAGAGATTGAGCTCATGATGAAAGTTTCAACCAATTTTTTTAGTTTTCACGGATATCTATCCAGGTCTCAGCATCTCTGTACATGTTTCATATGGAGAAACTTAAATAGAGGGAGTACGTCAGAGCTGTAAACCCTGGCTCATCTAGTATGATCACCCAACCAGCAGCATCAGTATCACCTGGGACTCTGATGGGAATGGAGACTCTCAGGCCCCAGACCTACTGATTTAGAATCTGCATTTTCAACAGGATTCCCAAGTGCTTCACATGTACTCAAATGTGAGAAGCACTGAAACAGGCAGAGTGAGAAGAACATATGGGATGGCAAGGCACCCAAAGCCTAATAACATTAAGAGATCATTACCACTCCTAGGGCTGCAGGAACAAAGGGAGGAAATTATGAAACTAGAACCAGTGGATCATTGACTTGTATACTTTTAATGGGTGAATTATATGGTATGTGAATTATATCTCAATAAAACTATGAAGAAAAAAGAAAACACACAAAAAATACATGCAAAATCTGTATGCTGAAATCTCCAAAGTAGTAAAGAAAGAAAGCAATAGAAATAAATGGAGTAATATACCATGTTCATGGATTGGATTCAATGTTGTTAACATATTAATTCTCCCCGGTGATTCTACAGGTTTAATGCAATCCCAATTAAATTCCACCATTTTTGGTAGACTTGTAACTTGTAAAATTTATATGAAAGGCAAAGGAACTAGATTAGCCACAATAATTTTTTAAAGACTTTATTTATTTATTTTTAGACAGAGGGGAAGGGAAGGGGAGACAGGGGGAGAGAAACATCAATGTGTGGTTGCCTCTTGCACGCCTCCTACTGGGGACCTGGCCTGCAACCCAGGCATGTACCCTGACTGGGAATGGAACCAGAGATCCTTTGGTTTGCAGGCTGGCACTCAATGCACTGAGCCACACCAGCCAGGGCATGAGCCACAATAATTTTGAAAGAGAACAAAGTAGGAGAATTGATTTCCTCTTATTTAAAGACTTGTTATAAAGCTACCGGAAGCAAGGTTGTGTGATATTGGCAAAAGAGTAGACACATTAGTTAGTAATTAAACAGAAGAGAGAGTTAAGAAATTGGCAAGTACGTATAGTTCAATTGATTTTTGACTAAGGTACAAAGACAATTCAGTGGAGAAAGTTTAGTCTTTTTAACATGTGATGCTGGAAAAATTGTATATGTGAGAAAACTAACATCAATCTTTATCTCAGACCACATATAAAAGTTAACTCAAAATAGATTGTATGCCTAAATGTAAAAACTAAAACTATGAAAACTCCTAAAAGGAAAACAAAAATTTGGTGGGGATTTTTAAAAATAGACACCAAAAGCACAATCCATAAAAGAAAAAAATCAATAAATTATACTCCATCATATTTAAATTTATGCTCTTTTAAAATATTTTATAAGGAAATAAAATGGCAAACCTTAGAGAGAAAATATTTTTTAATGTATTTGATAAATTACTATATCCAGTACCTACACAGATAAGTAATAAGAAAACAACCCAATTAAAAACAGGCAAAGACACATGGTCAAAGAAGGTATGTGGTGGGCAGAAAGGCAAATGAAAAGATGTTCAACATCATTAGTTATTGGGGAAATGGAAGTTAACATCACAGTGAGGTACTGCTGCAAAACCGTGAGAATGACTGAAAACTCGAAAGCTGAGCGTGTCTACTTCTGGTGGAGAGCAGAACGACTGGACCCCTACACATCACAGTGAGTCTTAGAACATTTTTACCGTCTGGAAAAGATATCCTGTGCTCCCTAACTGTCATCCTCTGGAGTACTGAGCAACTGCTAATGCAGTTTCTGTGTCTATAGATTTGCTCATTTTAGACACGGTGTAAATGAAATGATGTAAGTGGTCTTTTTGTGACTGGCTTCTTTCACATAGCATAATGCTTAAAAAATGTATCTATATTGTACCATTAGTACTTAATTCCTCTTTATGGTCAAATAATACTCCATTAAATAGATATACTATATTTTATTTATTTATCAGTCGATGGACATTTGGATTGTTTTCACCTTTTGGCTACTGTGAATGATGAATATTCCTGTATAAGTGTTTGTATACACATTTTCATTTTTCTTAGGTATATATCTAGAAGTAGTGACTTTGTGGAGTCATGTGGTAACTCTAGGTTTAACCATTTGAGGAACTGCCAAACTATTTTCCAGACTGGCTGTACTGTTTGACACTCACCCAGAGTGTATAAGTGATCTAATTTCTCCACATTATCAGCGACACTTTTTATCCTGTATTTTTTATTATAGCCATTTGAGTGGGTATAAAGGGGTATTTCCTTCTAATGATGCCAGGAATATTTTCACAGGCTTCTTGCCATTTGTATATCTTCTCTGGAGAAATGTTTCTTCAAATTTGTCAACCATTTAAAAATTGGGGTGTCTTGTATTATGAGTTATACAAATTCTTTACATATTCTAGATACTAGTCCTTTATCAGATAGAATTTGCAAATATTACCTACTGTATCAGTTGTCATTTCTCTTTATTGACAGTGTCCTTTGAAGCATAAGAGTTTTCAATTTATCTATTTTTTCCTTTTGTTACTTGTACTTTTGGTGTCATATTAAGAATTCATTGCCAAATCCAAGATCAAGAACATTAATCTACATTTTTCTTCTATGAGTCTTATAGTTTTAGCCAATATATTTAGGTCTTTGATACATTTTAAAATAATCTTTGTACATGGTGTAAAGGTCTGGATTTATTCTACTGCATCTGCCTGTACAGGTGCCCCAGCATTGCTTGTCGAAAAGGTTATTATTTCTCCATCGAATGGCTTTGTCAAAGTGAGTTGACCACAGACCACCAATGGGTTTATTTCTGGTCTGCGCATTCTATTCCATTGATCTTTGTGTCTACCCTTATGTCAGTGCCATACTGTCTTGATTGCTGTTGCTTCATAGTAAAATTTGAAATCTGGAAGTGAGAATCCTTCAAGTGTTAGCTACTCTGGGTCCCTGCATTTCTATATTAGTTTTAGAGTCAAATTGTTGAATTTTACAAATAAGCCAGCTAATATTCTAATAGGGATTGTAAAGAATCTTTAAATCAATTTGAGGAGTATTACCATCTTAACAACATTAAATTTTCCAATTTATGTACATGAGATGTTTTTCCATTTACATAGATTTTTAAAAATTTCTTTCAATAACATTTTTGGGTGTAAGTTTTACCCTTGTTACATTTATTCCTTAGGATTTTATGCTTTTTGATGCTATTGTAAATAAAGTTGTTTTCTTAATTTCATTTTTGGATTGTTCATTGCAATTGTGTAGAAATACAACTGATTTTTTATATTGATCTTATATCAATACAAACTTGCTGAAGTCCTTTATTAGTTCTAATGATTCTTTAATGGATTTTTGGGGGGATTTCCTAGATACACGTTCATGTCATCTGTGAATTGAGATAGTTTTACTTTTCCCTCTCCATTCAGATGCTTTAAAATGTTGGAACACTTTTACATACATAGTGTTGCTGGAGGGGTTCAGGATTTGTTGGTGTTTGTATTGTCTGAAACAAAAGTGGCAATAGCTTGTAACTTATTTCTAGTCTCTTAAAGTGTTCCTTCCCATTCATCATTTTTACTGGCATCAAGGTGGTCTTGTGTTAGATTTGGTTCTGTGTAAGCCTCAGAAAGAAACCCTAGATAATTTAAACTAAAAAAAGAAAACGAAAAATAAAAAGTTACAGAATGCATAAATTCTAACTATTAGAACTGGTTTTGTGTCACTTAAGGGTCAAACTTGCATTAACAGTGTCTGATTGGGCAAACTTAGATCACATGCTCTCTTGGATGCATTTTGGTAGTAAAACGAAGGATCTGATGAAAAGCAACTTTAGGAACCTCTTTTGTAGAGGCATTTACTTTCCTCCAAGGTGGACGTATTCCCTGGGAAATTTCCCCAAATAAATTGAGGTTTCATTAAAAAGGGAATAGATCTGGTATTACCAACAATGTCAAGTATTCACTAGAGATCTTTTCCAAAATGCAAATATGTCACTTCTTTGTTTGACCTTTGACTCTTCATTTCCCACAGAATGAAGCTATAAGCCCTTAGCATGACAATAAAGGTTTTTCTAGCCTAGCCTCTAGCCTCATTTCTATTCCAGTGCAGCTCAACATTCAGTGATACATCAGATTTTGTGCTGTAAGCTGAAACACACAGGAGCGCTCTTGCCTTGAAATACTCAAAGCCTTGTAAAGGATGTGTATTAGTATGATCACCTGTCAATTGCCTAACTTATCTTGTAATAATAGCTATGGTGACCATAGGTCCTGCTTTTTGCCTATTGTCTTAGTATGCCAACCCTCTTTTTTCAATCTCAAAAGTTTTTAACTTTAGACAATAACAATAGCATACCTATGACTTTTCAATTAACTTTGAGCAAAACAATTCTGTGAAGGACCGAATCTGTTAAGGTCCTAGCAGGAATGAAATGGTAAATTCCTGATGGATAATTTGAGTAGAGTTTAATAAAAAAGACTCTTTGCAAGGGTGTGGGATAAATGTAGAGAGACTGCAAGTTTACCCTGGGTTATCCTAAAGCATAACTGTGACCTCTGGTTGAGGAATGCAGCCAGCCTGCAGTGGTGCCACAGCTAGGGAGCCTGGGGCATAAATACCAGCACTCCTTTCTTTGTTGTGCTGTGGCTGCTCACGGTTGCCTGCACTCACATGGAAGCTGAGGGAAAGAGAGCCCTTTGAGTTCAAGCTCCTGGGGGAAGAAAGGAAGGTGAAGGGTGGATCTGACAAACATGTCCTCCATCAGGACTCATTGTTACTACCCTATTTTACAATAGAAAAAGATGAGATGAAGAAAGGCTAATTCACTCTAAGTCACATCGGTAATAAGTAACAATCTGGAGCTGAAGTGCCCAGTTCTCCCCATTCCCCCAAGCTCCCTCCAAGGCTCTCACTCCAGCAATGCCAGAATACCTGTGCTTCCCACAGCACCATCGCCCTGGAAACTGCTGAGTCTTCGTTCACCTTAAATTCCCTTGTTCGGAAGGTCCCCTTTGCTCTCTTCCCTGTTCCATCTCCGAAGGTGAAGCGTTTCCTGCTCTGGCAGGAAAAGTGAATAGCTCTTTTGTACTGTGTTTATAATCCCTTAATTTATGTATCTCTTCTAGGATTTGGATTATTTCTCAGCATTGTTTAAAGAGCTGTGTCTCAGCAGACTGTGCATTGATTAAGAGTTGAAGAAGCACCCTCCTTTAAAATTTTTCAGTTCCTAGCACAGTGCTGGGCAGAGTTAAAAAGGTAATCTAATCCCTTAGCGACTATTTATTAAACTGATTTTAAAGATGGAAAATTGAAGCATTGAAAGGTTAAGTACTTTGCCTAAGGCCACATAGCTATGTTGGTAAAGCTGGTTGTAGAATGACCTTTAAATAACTTCAGAATGAAACTGACATTCTGAAATAGCTTTTCTTGTCCCATAGTAATTAAATTGTATTTTTATTCAATATGTTTATGCCTACCCGCACAAAAATGTCAGGGAGGTGGGAATTTAAGGCATTGCTCCCAGTCAATGAAAGTTTCAGGCAGAAGCTGGGTAAACTGTAATGATTTTGTACTAAAAGAGTTTCTTCAAACAGTTGAGATCTTGGAATAAATGACTTTAAGCTTTTGTGATGAGAATAAACTAACCTACCCACAAAGGTATGGAATTCATACTCTTAGAATCTAATCAGCTGTTTTCAACATAAGCATTTACAAAGTAAATTAAAATAAAAGTTAATTGATTGCCTTGACTGGTGTGGCTCAGTGGACTGCACGCTAGCCTGCCAATGGAAAGGTTGCTGGTTCGATTCCCGTCAGGGAACATGCCTGGGCTGCCGGCCAAGTCCCAGTTTAGGGGCATGCCAGCTGCAACTGATTGATGTTTCTCTTCCTCTCTCCCTCCCGTCCCCTCTCTAAAAATAAATAAATAAAGTCTTTAAAGAAAAAGAACGTGGGCTCTGGGGGTCAGACCAACATGCACTCTAACCCCTGCCAACCACATTATTAGCTGGGTGACCTTGAGCAAGTTATTATTTCAAAAAAATTGATTAAATCCTGCCGTCTGGCCTGGTAACAGAACAGGACGGAGAGTTGGTGTGCAATTGTCCTGCCAACCAGTTAGCAGCCTGCGGAGCTCTTTCCACAGGGCTTATCAGAGACCCCTCCCCAGGGGAGAAGGAACAACACACCTGTACACAGAAAGCAGCAGACGGAAGTATTTCTCTTCCCCCGCCTTTTGCATTGCACCATCCACGCAGTAATCTTAATTCAGCACTTAACTGAGACCTTACTGTATGCTTGACATAAAATGGTAAACCATGTCTTCAAAAGATTTTAAGACTAGGGGGCAAAAATTGGACAAAACTGAAGAGGTGGCTTGGTGTCTGCAAGTCTGGGTCCGCCCACGGACTGAAACGGCCCCTCTTCCGAGCCTCTCATCTTTCTTTCACTGAGAGTACTTTCATCATACTCCCATCCCTGAGGGTTCCACCTGCATCCTGCCGGTGGAATTCAGCCTGGGTGGCCTGGATGGAGCCCTTGGACCCCTCTGGGGCAATCTGCCATCTGCCTCACAGCAGCTGGACTCCCGCCCGGAGACCACTCACCCTCAGCCCAAGGTGGGGCGGCGCTTTCGAACTGGGGTCCCCCCCTCCCTTCCCGGCCAGAGATGGCAGGAAAGGCACACACAAGGCTCCAGAGAAACCAGGTTGTTGGAAGTCTCAGGTCAGACTCTGAGGCACCCCGGTCTAAAGAAGCATTTGTCTTTGACCTAATTCAATAAAATAGGTCCTGGTTTTCCCTCAGGGTGCAATCCCGTGGGCTGGTCACAGCCCTTCACCACCTCCTCTTACCCCTGCCCTTCAATCCCACAACTAGGTCCCCTTCCCCGATCGGACGCTGTCCTCAACCACCTTGCTGCCGTGGGGCCCCTCTCCGGCCCTGCGGGGAGCTGCGGAAATCCACAGCACCTCCTCGCCGTCAGGCCTTCGCCTGGGCGCCGCACCACCCGCGCGCAACAGGACTCTGACACTGCGCCCCGCACACTGTCACGCAGTAAGGCCCCAGGGACTGTTGGAAAAATCCTTCCCTCGCGCGGAGGAGCTGCCAAATCCCACAGTCACCCGCCTGGCGCCGCCGCCGCCGCCGCTGTGGAGACCCCTAGGCGCAACCCCCGCGCGCGCCTCCGGGTCGCTGTGTCCATCTCCAGCGACAAAATAAAGTGTGAGTCCCTACGTGTGACCCGCAGGCTCTTGTTACACCCAGGGAGGCCTCGGCCCCTACGCTCCGGGGCAGTCCACAGCTGCGCTCGTTCTCCCGCGGGGAAGTCCTCTGGTTCCGCTCAAGCTGGCGGGGGTTGGTCGTCCACATCAGCAGCTACTACGGCCTCGTCCTCCCCACCGTGGTCCCCTACCCTGCCGAACGCTTCAGTGACAGCTTCCAGCTGCCTCTTTTTAAATATCTCCTTTATGAATAGACTTCTGTAGGAGCAACTCTTCCTTTGTGGGGTCCTGCCCAGCCCCACCTCGGTCGCCCACGGATCTCCCTGGTGGCCCACACACCCGTCCACGACCGTTCCTCCGGGTGGGGCGTGCTAGCCCGGGGCTAACTCTCCGCGAGGCGCTGTCCCCGCGGACCTGCTTTGCCCTGCACCCCTCGCCCCTCTCCGCAGCGGCTCCGGCTGCCCGCGTCGCGGAGCGCGTGGCGGAACCCGGGGCTGGGACCTCGGCGCCCAAGCTTTTACTAGGACTCCAGCACGTGGTACAGCAGGGGGTGGCGGCTAGCGCACTGGCTGGGGGCCTTTCGGTGTCACCAGAGAGGGTCCCTTCCGGGCCCACGGTTACGCCCTGGGAGGGCAAACCTTGCAGTTTGCGCCGGCTGACCCGGGCTAGAGGCCCGCCCACCATCCTCCCTCCAACCGCCTCGGCCTTGGCGCGCAGGCTTACACCCCTTTCTGGGGAAGCAAATGGTCCCTTCCAGGCGGGTGGCCATGTTGCTCTAATAAAGCAGGAGGGGCTGTGGCGTGGGGGGAGCAGATGCCACCGGCTGCGCGCGGGATCCGGGCGCCAGCAGAGCGCAGCCGCGAAGGAGGCGCGGGGGAGGCGAGCGGGAGCCGGAGCAGCAGTCAGTGTTGGCGGAGAGCACCCGGGCGCAGTCGGAACCAGAGAAGCAGCTGCGATGGCCGTGGCCGTGGGGAGACCGTCTGTGAGTGCCGGGGCCTCCTTGCCCTATCCCGCTACTCCTCCAGCGCTGGGTGGTCCCCACTTTGGGGAGGGTGCCGGCGGAAATACCGGGAGCCCGGGCGGGGGCTCGGGACGGCGGCGGCGGCTGTGGGTGTGTGCATGAATTTGGGCGCGCGTCTGGGGCTGAGGGGAGGGCGAGGAGCCCCGAGGCTTGGCTGCTGCGTGATGCAAACAGTGCATCGCCTCGTGCGCCCCGATTCCCGGGATGTGGGAGAAAAAGGACCTCTCTCCTATTTTCCATTTAGGAAGATTCTTTTAGCCAAGGTGTTCCTCGGCAGCTTCACTCTCTGCGCGCACACCGTTTTCCTCGTGACACTCGAGAAAGGCGCCGGGTGAGGGGGTTTCCTCCCCGCTCCCCCGCGCGGAGGGGCGACCGGGCATGGGAATTGTTAGCTGAAGCGTGTCATTCGGTTGTAGAAGCGGGTCAAAAATAAAGGGGTGGGATTTCCGTGGTGGTTTCCCCAGTGCATTGTGAGAACCCGGACACCCCTAGGCGTCCACCCGGGTGACCCGGCCCTGCCCAGGATGTGGACAAAAGCCCTACACACACACACACACACACACACACACACACACACACACACACACAAAGTTTTCAAAAGGCCCCTTGTCGGGGTGGGTGGAGGTATTAAAATACTCTGCGGATAGAAGGATGGGGGCGGCAGGCTGAGGAGGCGGGGACGCGAGGAAGAGGAAGGGAGGGTGCCTGGAGAATACGCTGCCCCGCGGCCCGGGGCGTGGGAGGAAGGGAGTGTGATGCTCCAAGCCCCGCGTCTGCGGGCGGGGCGCCGGCGGCGGCTCCGGGGGTGCGCGCCTGGGACCCGGCGGTCCTGGAGGGTGTGGTTTCAGTCTCCAAGGGTGTGCTCCGCATCCCAGGTTTAAAGGCAAAGGGAAGGGGCCTCGGCGGCCTTTCCTTTTGAGTGAAAGGAGTAGAACTGGGTGGGAAAGGCGGAGCCCTCTTTCTTTTTCCCCATTTCTTTGTCGATGTTCAAATTACACTTTCGCCCCACCGGCTTCGGGGGCGCTTCGCTTGAGGATTTTCCTGCTCTACCCCCTTCCTTTCCTTTACCTTTTTTTCTCCTACCCGTAACGGTGGAGCTGCAGGTAGTGGCTTCAGAGATTTTGTAGATATAGACAGAAGTCCTTCGGAGATACTGGAAGCTCTGAGCCCCCTAGAAATGCAAGCTTTGCGCTGACAGTCCGGGCTCGTCCTCCTAGATCTGGTGCAGATACACACGCTCCCCTGCCTCCACCCGCCGTCCTCCGGCTTCGGGAAGTTTGCGGAATTCCTCTGCGTGTTCTGACTCAGTTTGGTGATTCTTCTGCTGAGGTGTTTTCAAAGATGCCCTCCGTGGTCAGAAAATGTTCAGTGGTCATATTGAAGTGTAACTGTGCGTCGTTCAGGCATTTTAAATTCTAATAGTTAACGACATGCTCTTAAGAATTCAGATCTCCTCTTGCACACAAATAGTGCTTCTGATAACTAGTGGTTAGAGATTGCTGTTATTAAGGGAATTGGTAGTCTCTGGTCTAACCTTTTCTGTGTGTGTGTGTGTGTGTGTGTGTGAGAGAGAGAGAGAGAGAGAGAGAGAGAGAGAGAGAGAGAAAGAAAGAGAGAGAATCGAGGTCCAGTAAGGTCAAGTTTGTCTGGTTAAATGATTCCCTCCCCCACTGTACTTACTTCCAAGGCACAGATTCAGATAACTACAACAGCATCCAGTTTAGGTAACTGGGGAGCATTTGGGAATGCAAATGGTATGTGGCGGGGTGGGGGTGTCTTTTTCAGTGATACCTATAGAGTAATAGGTGGCACCAGCAATAGCTGGCACATTCTTGAGGCATGGGGAAGTGGAAGAAATAATTTGCTGCACATTTTCTCTAAATTAGTTGGTTCATATCTGTCAGTTAAATAGGAACAGTATGTGGATTTAAGATTTAGTTGTGTGGCCATAATCATATCCAACACCAGGTCTGCCAGCCAGATGTGAGCTTAATCCTGCAGAATTCTTGTGGAAGACCTCGTTCACTCAAAGAATAGAGATATTTAAAAGTGTGTGCACAGAGGAGGTCACTGCTTTCTCTGCACATTCCCTGCTGTCATTGGAATTAAAATGAAATCACTTACAGTTTAGAAACAGAAGATTTCTTTCTTTGAGTTGTGGTATGGGTGACCAGGATTTGACTACAAAGTGGAAGCCTTTTCATACATTTCCAAGGAATTGTTGAGTGTTTCACTTTGTTGTTCGTCCCGTAAATGTCTCGAGTGTAGTGTCCGCAGTTTGTTTTCACAACAAGCCCAGTATATGCAGATTCTCCAGACACAGCTCCAATGGGTCCACACTGCATCCTTCTGGTTAGAATTCTCTGCCCTTCTGTGCCCTTATCTATTCTATGATTAAAGCAGAAGAGTGTGGGGAGAAAAGAATCACTCACGAAGTTGATCTACGTGTGAGAGTTTCTCTAGTTACATCTTTAGAATTACACTTTTTACAAAAAGTTGCTTAAGAAAACATGAGCATATCTCCTTGCCCTACAAAGTTCCTCCCCTATACAGATTGAAGGAAAGATCAATCAGAATAATTTCCCCTTAATTTTAGATACTTTTTTTTAAATTTTAGACACTTTTTTAAAAAAAGTTTTATGTATCGATTCTAGAGCAAGAGAAGAGAGAGAGACAGAAAAGCATCGAGTTATCATTCCACCCATTTGTGCATTCCTTGGTTGCTTTTTGTGTGATCCCCAACTGGGGTCATGTCGCAACCTTGGGGGATGGGGAGGATGCTCTCACCAACTGAGATACCTGGCCAGGGCTAACTTTAGATATTCTTGAATTTGAACATTTTAGTGTGATATCCCAGATAAATATGACCTTTTACTAGGCAAAAAGTCCTTATATAATAAATACAATAATTTCTGTCTTACGAAGTGGTTAGAGTAGTCCCCCCCTTATCCACAGTTTCCGTTTTCGAGGTTTTAGTTACCCATGGTCCACTTCGGTCCAAAAATATTAAGTGGAAAATTCCAGAAATAAGCAATTCATACGTTTCAAATTGCCCGCCATTCTGAATAGCATGAGGACGAGCCATTTGCTCAGCCCAGCCAGGGATGTGAATCACCCCCCTGCCCCACTTTGTGCAGCGTATCCTGGCTGTGTGTGCTGCTTCCCCTTAGTCACTTAGTAGCAGTCTGGATCATCAGGCTGACGAGCCATGGTGCTTCCGTCAAGTCACCCTTATTTCACGTAATAGCGGCCCCAGGGCACAAGAACAGTGATGCCGGTAACTCAGATATGCCAGAGAGAAGTGGTAAAGTGTTTCCATTCAGTGAAAGGGTAGAAGTTTTTCATAGGAAAAAGAAAAAATATCTTATGCTGATGTTGCTAAGATCTTCTGTAAGAACGAATCTTCTACCCATGAAATTGTGAAGAAGGAAAAAGAAATTCATGCTGAGAGATTGCATTCATGTAACTTTTATTACAGTATACTATTATAATTGTTCTGTTATTATTTGTTATTGTTATTAATCTCTTACTGTGCCTAATTTGCAAATTTATCTTTATCACAGGTATGATGTACTGGTCGAAGTTTCAGGCAGTCACTGGGGGTCTTGCAGCACAACCCCCCCAGATAAGCGGGGGGGCGGGGGACTATATATTTAGTTATAACCATTTAAACCTCAATGCTAAATTCAGATGTTTCTTAAGTGGATTTGTTCTTCACTAGAAAACAAAAAGTCCAGTTTTTGGTGTGATAGTGTTTATTTCTGTTTTAGTCTTATCCCCTGGCTTCTCCGCTTTCCCACGGACAGTTTTGGAGCAGGGCTCTGAGAAGACCCGGAAGCACATCTGTGGTTTCTGGAGTACAACTGAGGATTAGTGAGAGCGCTTCTCCCCAAGGGATGTGTCCATGTTTTGGATGAGTTAATATTTTTGCATCCAAGTCCCAGGACAGCTATTGTTTTCATTTTAAATAGAGCATGGTAATTTACTCTACCTGAGAATCAGGCTTTTTGTGGCTGATCTGCTCTCTGATCCCCTGGCTCTTAGAGTGTGGTGTTCATCCAGTTGTAGAGTCTAGGAGCTGATGGGAACCCTAGAAGTTTTTTGGTTCAGCCTCTTCCCTTGTGCAGAAATGTTTATCCCTGGCAGAAGGTATGTGTTTAAACTTTTCCACTGGTGGACATTCCCTGTGATACCCTTCAAGGAACATGATTAATTGTTTTTCTATCTGCTGAGCAAAAAGAAGTGGAGAACTGTGTTCATTCATTCACTCACTTAACACCGTTGAGCACCTCCCGTGTGCTGGGTGCTGAGGACACATCAATGGGCGAGAGAGAAACTCCCTTCTTACCTGAGCTTTCATTTTCTGCGATACTTAGCGTCTGTGTATACTAGTGACGAACTTCAGTGGAGTCTGTAAGTCATTTAGGGAGACGGACTCTGTGTGCTGGTTGCTGAGTCAGCAGTGGGGATGCAGATAAAGGGGCTTATCTGTCTGAGGATCAAGGATCGTTACATGCAGTTGCTGAAGACTGGGCTGTCTCAGCAGGAGGGCGGGGACTGCCAATGAAATGCTGTTTTCTCACTTTGTAAAAGTGCCATTTCGAGACTTAAGGATGTCACCTCACATGGAGGGCTATGGCTGTTATATCTGGAGAGAGATTAATGGAGCTGAAAAAAGTCCAGGGAATGGCTGTCCAATTTTAAAGGGGCTGTCATCCAGGGGGAGGTTTTTAAAAATTAAACCTCTTTAATCGGCGATGCAAATTATACACATTAAGGCTTTATAAGCTGTTATTAAGGGAACCAAGAAGTGTCTGAGGTGCAGTAATCCCTCCTTTTTAAGTCTTTGGAAAGCTGGAGATTTCTTTTATCTTTTAAAATATGTTCTTTAAAAATAATGTGTCTATATCACAATGAAAAATAGACTTTAGGAATTGCCTAAAAGAATGAAACTACACATATCATCACACCAGCCTGCTATAAAAGCTCTCAGATTGTTAGTGTACTCTAATGAACTTTCTGAGGTTTGAAGTAGCAAGCATAACCTATCCCAAATAAACTGCTACTTAGAAATGAAACTCTGTCTGTGTGGACTCTGTCTGACTATTTGGATACTCATGAAGGAAACAGATACTTAGTGCTTTCGAAGAGGCCACCCCGTGTCTGTTCAGACACAGGAATGAATGATTTGGATGGCCTACTTTGATTGACTGCCGCCCAAAGACCCAGTATTTCTACCCACCGGTGATGCCACGGCCGATAATGATCTTAGGGTTTAGACTCCCTGTGGAGCAGGCTGCAATCAGAGCTTTCTGTGCCTGTGTGTCTCCCTTAAACCTGGTTGGGACTGGGGCAGGGCTAGGGGCTGCTCTTGGGTTTTCATCATTTATTGAGAACTGTTTCTGGCAGCCTTAGCTAGACCCGTCAGTTGGGGTAAGCGAAGCTGAACCTTTATTTAAACAAAGACCCAGCAGATCTACAGCTTTTATCCTTTTTCCCAAGGAGACCCACTTTACAATGTAATTAATACCCCACTCCCCCTTTTAAAATTCAGATTGACAGAAAACTCCCATCCAACTAAACAATACCTCTCCCAACCCACTCAGGCCTTCTGGCAGTCCATCAATGCAGCCGCTGTTGCACATGAAAACAATACTTGGGCTGAGGTGATACAGACAGACTTCTACAAAGAATTTGCTGGGTGGTCTAAAGTCACATTTGCATAATCTCAGACCTCGCCTGTGGTGGAAATTAGGAGTCTGTTCCCTGATATGACCAGAGCCAAGGCCTTCGAGCCACTTTTTTTTTTTTTAAGGATATGTGCCAGTGAACATGAGTGCCTTGCTCAAGTCAAAGGACGCAGGAGGTAGAAGCGTGTGGACGCATTCTGTCCACCTATTGAACTCTGAGCCGCGGGGCCGAGTGTGATGTGTTGGTGGAGGGGCAGGCTGAGGTGGAGAGGTAGGGAAGGCTCGAGCTCCAAAAAGAACATCTTTGGTATCTAACTAAGTGGCAGCTTTGTTCCTGCTGGTTTTGCGCTGTAAAAACTGGTAAAAAATATATGGAACATAAAGTGTATCTGCTTGTTTTTAACTAAGTAACATTCCTTAGGGAAGAGTTTATGATTTTCTTACTAATTTTTTTTTTCATAAAGAAGTGTAATCACAATAATATAGGTAGGTTAGAAGTTGCAGAACAAAACAACCCTCGATAGCCAAACACATCAATAATCATCCTTAGCTTCCTAATCTATCTGCTTTATCAGATATTTCTCATGCGCTTTCTCTGCTCAGGTGCTGAGGTTGTGATGTTGAGCAGTTGAGATGCTCTCCTCAAATGTCTCTGAAGGATGAGTAAGCAGCCGAACTTAGCAAGGAAAGCGTGGTGGAAAAGTGTTGCAGGCCAAGGGAACAGCATGTGCACGGCTCTGGAAGTGAGGCCGAGTCTCTTAAGGAGATGCTGTGTGACTGCGACGTCAGCGTTCAGAGTGGACAGGAGCGAGGCTGGGCTGTGGGAAGAGATCAGATCAAGACATGCATATTTACTACATAGCGCTCTAAAGATTTTATATTCTGTCCACGCCTGTCCTTCAGTTTAGGGTGTCTAGGTTCTAGGAACTGGTTGATGGAAGACACTGAAAATCTGCAGAATACTAATTCTCCAGGATTCAGTGCAGTAGAGGGGAGATCACAAGGGATCAGGGGAGTTGATGCCTTCTGTGGTTAAACGGAGCCCTAAACAGGAGAGGAAGTGGAGACTGAGGAACTACACAGAGAGACGGAGGAGGGGACCAGTGACAACATCCCTGCCTGGGTTTTCCTCTGCTAGCCTTCTGCGTTGAGCCCTTCCTCAAGATGTACAACTGAAAACTCTTATTTTCTTAGACACCGAAGCAACTGAGTCCTGAAGGGTGGGGTAGAGAGAGAATGGTAGGATTCCTTCCACGCTGGACTGCAAGTATCAATCAGTGTTGTCCACAAAGAAAATTAAAATCCATTGCATTCTATAAAAGTAGGAGAAAAGTCTGTTGCAAGCCAGGGTTCTTTTAAGATTTAACACCTTCTCCATTTGTCTCATTGCTTCCCATACCGTTTTCAGGCCAGTGTGAATGCTGTGGGTCTCATTAGGTGCCCATTAAATTTAATCAGATCTCCTGTTGGAAAGAAACACCTCGAGAGAAACCTCTGTGCACAGGAAGCCTGCTCAGCATCCTCATTTTTAATTTTTTTTCTGTTTAAGTTACTGTCAAGACAATTATCTCAGTGTATCTTCACAAAATTCCAGAGAATTAAGTAATAGAGACAAGGAAACTGAGGCACAAAGAAGTTATTCTTCTGATACAGCCAGTTAGTGGGGGAGAGGCTTTAGAAACGGTGACAATCAGACCCAAGTGCATGCAGACCTACCATCTGTGTCGGCCAGTTAGGTTGAATTATGCTCAGGTAGCCCGTGGGCCACAAGCTTCGTGGTTTCCACAGCGAACATTTCTCTCTCAGAGTCCATCCTCTGGATTGGTTCCAGGCGTTGTGGTCCCCCGGACCCAGGCTGAAGGAGCGTTCTCTCCTTGGACACGGCCAGTCTGGTGGCAGAAAAAAGGAATGCTGAACCCCAAGCTAACTTTTCCAGCTCTTAGCTGGGTCTCTGCCACACAAACGTTACTGGCTGAAGTAAGTGGACACTCCTAAATTTAACAGGATGGAGATAGATACTCACCCTTCTGCAGAGAGTGGCTCTATCAGCTGCTCGGCCAAGCTGGAGGGCCGTGGGACTGGGAAGTAAGTCCTCCCCTTGGGAGGGGCAGGGAATGTGTTGAGTCGTAAGAGTTTGCCAAACCTTAGGAGTCAGGGAATTTACTACAGGGCCAAGGGTCTTTATTATTTTCTAAAAATCGTCTCCCTGCCTGTAATGAGTTTTCTCACTCCTTTTGCCTTGCTCTAATTCCAGCTGGACATGTTAGAATGATGAGGGGAGAGAATGTGTGTGAAGGAGCCTGAATGAACTGGAGGCAGAGAGTATGAGTACTCCCATTGTCCAGCCACAGTGAGCTTCCAGTAGCATCGTCACCAAGTGAGGATGGGTGGTGACCTTCAGAAAGACTTTCTGTGCTGCTTCTGGTGGCCCCAGCTCTGGGACTGTACTCTCTGGAAATGGTTTTGAGGCCATTAGGACATCCAGCTGCGTGACAGCATTATTTCCCTTGGGACGCGTCCAAATCAGTCCTCTCTCAGCCTGTCTGTTCCTAAATGCAGGCGCATCAGATGGCGCCCTTCTCTTCTTGCTTTGTTTTCTCTCTGCAGAACGGCTGTAGTGCACAGCATTTTGGTGAGAACGTGAGCTCCGGAGCCGGGCTGCTGGGGTTCTAGGGACTCAGTGCTGCCACTAAACCACCTCTGGGATCTTAGGCAAATGACTTACCTGGTGTACCTCACGTTCCCCATCTGTAAAATAATAACAGTACCTTCCTCAAAGGTCCACCAGATTCAATGACTTAGTATATGAAATGCTTACAATGTTGCAAGAAATATTCGTTGTCAACGGAAGGGAGAACATACTGAATAAGGGCCTTTAACCAAAGACTGAGCTCAAACCGGAATTGCCCTTCCACTCTACCAGTAGGAAGTGAGCATTTGCCCTTCTGCCCCACACCTGAACTGCACAATCTTCCCTTTTGCTAATCAGAGCCGGCCTTTGGGGCTCAGATCTGACAGGCTCTCTTCCTGAAGCCTCCACTCTCCAGCTCAGGTTTTGGTGCCTTTTCTGCAGCAGCGGTGCCTGCAACCTTTCAGTGTCACCCATATGGTATTCTGGAGCTCCCTCCACTTTCTTTCAGTTATTTTTTTTTAAAGTAAAAAAAAAAGGAATTATCAAATATAGTTGTGGATGTTAAAAAGAAATCTCATTACCATAAGCAGTATGTCCTGCTAACCTTGGGCACACTGATGTGTTCTTAGCCTCTGTTGCCAGATTAAGGATTGAAGAGGATTTAAGGGCAGGGACTGTGTTGCACACCCCCCACTAATGGACATTTGACTGGGTGGGTGAAAAGTGATCCTTTGGATCGATTGGATAAGACTTGTGTTGGATGAGACTTGGGCCAGCCCACTTCCTCTCAGTGTACTTTTTTTGTTGCAGCTGTTGCTGCGTGGATTTCAGGCAGGCATCTGTGTATCAACAGCGTTGTGCCCCAGGCTTCTCTGCCGTAAGCACTTGGATCCTGCTTAGCCCTTCTGACCTATGTACATACCTGGATGTCCTAGGGAGTTACCATCCCGTGGGCCAGCCGTAGACTGATGGGGATGGAAGCTGGTGGATAAATGCTTCTCTCTTTGGTCACTAAGTTGGATAGTTCTGAGGCACAGTCTGAAGGCCCCACCTGGGCCCAGTCCCAGGGCTGGTTAGCTCCATGTGTATACCCCTAGGATGGCTGTCTGTCCCTCCCTGTTTCACTGTTCCCAGTCCCCACTCCCATTTCTCCAGGTTACTTTCCAATATAGCTACATGCACATATGTTCTTGTCTCACGCCCCTGCATTTGGGGGAAACCTAGGTGAAAAAACCTTGTTTCCTGGTTTGGGGCTCTTCTTTTACCTTATGCAAATGAGGGAGCATGAATGTTACTTTTGTAACATATCATGTTACTCTGGACAGTTAAAAATATGCTCAGAACAAACTAATTTTTTATCAGGTTTTTACTGTTTATTGGAGAGCAGACTTCAAACTGTTGTAAAAACTAGACTCAGAAAAGGAAACATCACCTAAATTTCTCTGTACTTTTCATTGCTAGTACCTTGGAATGGAACTCTCACACTCTTCTCAGGATGTAAGTGCTTGTTTCTGAGTGCCTAGTGCCTGGGTTGTTCTGTAACTTACTTTACCTATTTCAAATCAGTTACATAGTGTGTATTTTAGAAATTAGATACAGAGTATGTAGAGAAAATATGTTTCTGATACATGAGCTATGAAGTTGTGCCAAAGCTTAAAACTGTTTTGAAAAAAAAAAAATCAGAGAAAGTCTGGGCTTATACTGTCTGCATAGATGAGAAAAAAAAATGAGGTCATGATTCTTGAAACAACATTAATTAACTGATATTGAACAATTTTTAAAAGATTTTTAAAATTTATTTTTAGAGAGAGGAGAAGAGAGGGAGAAAGAGGGAAAGAAACATTGATTGGCTTCCTCTCATATGCTCCCTGACCAGGGACTAAACCTGCCCCAGGCATGTGCCCTGGCAACACCCAACCCACTGAGCACATCAGTCAGGGCACACTGAGCAGTTCTAAGGGCCCAGATTTAAGTAACTGCCTGAGAGTTCTTGGAAAATTGTTTAAGTCGTCCCTTTACTTTGTATGATCCTAGTCCAGAGGAGGTTTCTAATAGCAATTTAGAAATTGTATGAACCAAACTGATTTATTCTTCAGTTCTCCCCAGATTTGTCACCTGTGCTCCATTCTTTGAGACTTGGTTTGATTCTGTGTGTGTGTGTGTGTGTGTGTGTGTGTGTGTGTAATCTGAGACTGTACCTATACCTGATGGAATGATTTAATTGTGTGTCTGTTACATATCTCTTTGTTTTCAAAGCCTTTTCAATTCTTAGTCAACCTCTTAATCACATCTTCCTGGGAATGTTGTTGGAAGGTCCACAGTTGAACAATTTTATTTCTGAACCCTCTAAATAAATCTTTTACTTGTTGGTAATCAGATTTGCCCCATTCAGAAACCAGAATTCCAAGGTAATTTATGATCTCAAAGCTGAAAACGGAATTAAGGTAAGGTTTCAGCCATCGAAATGACTAATTTGAAATAATTAAATTGCTGCCTCTAGCTGCTATTCCAAAGCTGGCTTTTCGCTGGGGGCAGGAAAATCCAAATCTGAATTGGATTCCATAACCCAGTCGATGTTGAGGTGATGAGGACTCTCAGGGACTTTCTGTAATAGACATTTAGATAGACATATTGTGGAGTTTGGGATACTGCTTAATATTACTAAATACTCTTTCTTGAAGAGCTTCTATTTTTATGCCTCAGTGGGTTTTCCTATTTCCCACTCACTAAGTCAGCAAACATTGAGCCCCAGCCAACACCACACATGAGTGAGGATGTCTAAAGAATATTCTTCTCATTCTCCCACCAAAACGAGAACCAACATCTTTTTTGGTATATGGATCTCTTTCTCACTAACGTTCAAAATCTTGGAATAAGTCTTGACTCAGGAGTGAGTTACCTAGTCCTGTTTGTCATTCTCACCTGGGAAGAGTTAGCAGTCTAGTTCATGATGGTGCATCATCAGCCAGTCAGATCCTTTAGAACCTTCAAGGTCTCTAGCCAGGTGCCTCACGTTGTTGGAAATATGTAAGTATGAGACCTAGATCGTGCTGCCACAATTTAGATCGTGCCTACAATTTAGTTGACTAGAAAAGCCTGAGACTAAGATAATGCTCAACTTCCATGATTGGGAGGGCCCTTTTCACCACTACCCAGCCCTCCACTGTCTCTTAAGATTGTGAACGTGAGGAATTTGGTTCAGAGTTCATAAATAGGGCCCATTGTGTTCTCCTTCTCTTCCCTGTTCAGAATGTAACTGAGGAGTGTTATGAAGGTAACCCTGACTTTCTTTCTGCCTAGGCTACCATTAAAACATATTCTTTCGGTTTAGGGCAGGGATAAAAAGGGCACACCAAAGGAAATTGAAAAATTGTATCAGAATTGGGAGGGAACGTTTTCAAAATCTCGGCCAGATTCTTATGTGCGCTCCATTCCTCCTCGGAGCCTCCCGACCACCCACAGCATTCCCGGTGCCTCAGATGGCGCGCCTCTGTTTTATTCTAGGGCACATGTGCGATCAGTACTAACTGGTCCAGACCCCCCATACTGACTGATCCCCCATACTGACTGATCCCCCATACCAACTGGATCAGTAGGCGGGTACCCCTGCTACTGGGTCACCTGTTTCCAGACTTTCATGTACCAGTTGTAGTAATCAGCATAATGGGAGAATTTAATCATCTATGAAATATAAGTGCAAAAATAAAGTTGCTTCTAATTAGATGCTTTGAAAATATTTACTGAAGGTGAGAATTCTGCTACATGAAACTGCTGTGAATGTAATATGGTCAAAATAATTGTACAAAGTTGGAGGAGAAAGTAAGGATTGAAAGAGTTTGCATTTAATTTCCCTGAAGATACGTTTAAATTCTGGGTTTACTTGAAAGAGACGAACTGGAAATCGTGGATGATGCCTACGGGCTTGTGCTAGAAAGACGCCTCTAGTTGGAATTCCTCTAATTCATTATGAGGACAATAGCCTTGGCCCTTGTCAAAAAGTTGGTGTATGTTTATATGTTTTAAGGTGAAATAAAATGTTCAGGCTATAAGTATTGTTTAAAAAATCCCGGTCTTTAAATACCTTTTTAGGCAGAAAAATTATTTAACTCCCTTCTCCAATAGCTTTGGATAGAGGGACCTGTAGGTGACAGAACAGCCACTCCTCCCAGTGTCCGCTGGCCCATCCCGGGATTCCAACACACGGGCCTCTGGTTGAGAAGCATTATGTATCCCTGTCCCTGCATGGGTCGGTGGGGGAAAGAAGTGGGGGGTTACTGGTTTCTCCTGAATTGAGATACAGAGATCCTTGGCAAGTTAACACACTTGACATATTTAACTTCTTTTATACTTAATGGTTATTAGGGTTTTTTTTCCTGATTATAGAGAGATGAAAGGACAGTAAAAACATTGCCTGCTTCATCAATTTTCTTAGTCCAGAATATGATTTTGGACAGCAAAATAAATCTCATTTTGGAAAGTCAAGGTTATTCTGATACATGTGAAGACACATACAGGCATAAGCTATGGATTACCCAAAGATGTACTCAGTCTGCCTGGGAAACAGATGAAAGCTTGGACCACAGTCTTCAAAGTCAGCCTTTCTGGACTTTGGGGTTTATGGGCCTTGACTTTTTGGCCCAAATGGTTCATTCCACCTATCCTTGGATAATCCCCCAATAGCACTGTGGTTTAATTTTCAATCTCAGCCATGAGAGAATTAAGTGTTAAAAAACCAAGTAGATAGTTGCTTTTCTATTCCAAAATTTTAAAAAAGTGGGAGGAGAAAACTTAACGAATTGGAAGCTGAAATATGTGACTTCTCTATTTCTGAAACTAAAACTAGAAGCATTTTTCAGGTGGGGTTTTTCTTTTTTGGTCTTTAAATATACATTTGGAATATTGCTGCTAATTGGTTTTGCCACTAAATTCATCGCAAACACTGCAGTAATGTCCTAATTGAAGTTGTGCAAGGTTCACACCTTTTTTCTGTGACTGGATTGCAGTGGGTAAAAGTTTGTCTTCACAGTAACCCTGAGGTAGTTTCCTTAGATTCTTGACCCAACCCCTGCAGCACCTATTTGATGAATCTGGATTCACACTCACCCAGGATAAAAGGGATGGTCTTGAGGCCGAGTCTTCTGACTCTTGGTTATACCCTCCGCTTCCCAGATGGAGACCCCGCCCTGCCTGTGGAGCAGTGCTGTCAGAGAGAACTCTCTGTGGTCCTGGAAACATTTGACTGCTGCCTTGTCCAGAATGGTAGCCACTAGCCATATGTGGCTATTAGGTACCTGAAATGTGGCTGACGCAATTGTAGAATTAATTTCTTATCTTGTTTAATTTAAATTAATTTGCATTTAAATTTAAATAACCACATGTGGCTAGTGGCTACCATTATGGATACTGAAGCTTTAGGAGTATAGTCTAGGAGTATTGAGAAGCTGATGTTCATCTCTCTCTCTCTGTCTTATGTTTTTAGAAAAGGGTTTTTTACTAAGGAAAATTGCAAACATACGTGAGTAGAGATAGTGTTACAATGAAGCCTATCATATCATCCAGCCCAATCTTTTTTTAATTAAAAAAATGAATTTTTCCATTACTGTTGACATATTATATTAGTTTCAGGTAATCATAGTGTGATTAGACATTTTCTCTTTTTAACAATTTTATTTATTTATTTTGGGGGGAGGGAAGTGAGGGAGAAAGAAAGGGAGAGAAACATCAATGTGGAGAGAAACATTGATCAATTGCCTCTCAAAGACACCCCAACTGGGGACTGTGCCTGCAACCCAGGCATGTGCCCTGACGGGAAATCAAACTGGTGATCTTTCGCTTTATGGGACAATGCCCAACCAACTGAGCCTCACCAGTCAGGGCATGATTAGACATTTGTGTACCTTACAAAGTGATTATTCCCACAAATCTAGTACCCATCTAATACCATACAGTTATTACAATATTGTTGACTATATTCCCTATGCTGTACTTTGTATCCCCACCCAATCCAATATCATGTCATCTATTCCCCTTTCTCTCCAACCTCCTGCTCTTCCCCACCTCTGTCCCCCAAGCTGGTGAGCTGGGGGAAGGAGGGGAATGGCACCAGGGAGAGGTAGGTCCTGAGGGGTCTTCACATGTATTTGTCATTAAAAAACAAAGACTTGAGGTTCAGTACATGGATGGTACAAGTTATGGTTTGACAATAGGTAACAAGTACAGAGATAAGTGATAGTCTCTGAGCTTGAAATTGTTCATCGCCGTCATCCTCACGATAAGAAGCCACGCTGGGCCCGGAGATGGAGCAGTCGCCGCACCAGGCCTTGCGTGCCTGTGCTTGTATTGAAGTTTGGGTTCACAGATAATTTAAACAGCACCTGTGTGCAGTATTTATCATTGAGCTTTACTGAATGCCAGTGGTGCTGTTGAGTCACAGAAATTGTAGAAGGTGGAAGCAGGTCAAGGATCCACTTTAGCCCAATATCCTTGGAACACTTACTTCCAGAGAGCAGTAGCTGATGTGAGCACACGTTGCCTGGCCCGGGGCCGTCTGTCACAGCACACACTTGCCTGATTGACTGACTGGCTGAGCTGAAACTTGCAGCACTAAGTCACTCCTGCCTAGTTTTTAACACGGTGTATTCTTCTGGCCACTTTAAGAGGAGCGATGTTATTTCTAAGTCTGCTTGAGGTATTGTAGATTATTTGTGTTGGAGAGAACTTTTTGCTAACTGGTATGAAGAAGTCATTTATGAAATGATATCTTTGGGGCTGAGAATTTATGCATATTACTGCTGGAGATTATTATAGAAAACACACATTTGTTTTCCGTATTTCTGTTTATAAAAGAAACTCTTGTAGCAAGCACATTTTGGTCATGTGGTTACATTGAAGGAAAGAATGCTTACATCAATGATACTTAGAAGTGCACTTTTCCTTCACAACATAAAGCAAAGTTGTTGCTGTGCTTTTGTAGTTGAATTTAAGAGCTAATAATGATTTTCTTCTTTATGATAGAGTGCAGAATATGTATATTCTAAATTTGGAACGCTATACTTAGAATCTCAGGTATTAAGGGGAATGAATTTGGGGTGGTCGAAGGTCCTTGTATCATCAGAAATGCTCCCGGGCCTTGGCTCAGCTGTCCTGTTGATGGAAAAGATAATACGCTTTAGAAGAAGGGGTATTAAAAATTTCAGCAACGTTCCGAACAATGGCAGGCCTCCAGTTGCAACAGGATGCTGTTTCTTTCCCATTGTCAAGTCTCCTAGTGTCTGCCCTTTGTGTTTCCTCCGCCTTATGTTAACCACGGCCTTGGGAAAGAGGACAGAGCCGTCTCATCTTACCATCTCACTGCAGCTTGCTTCTGTTTGCTTTGATTCCATGGTTCATGGAGATTGGTTAACACCCTACATATTAATGTCGCCACAACTCAAGATTTGTGCCACTTGTACTACTATTACTCCCAGGAAATAAGCTTTCTTATGTCTCACAAGAGATATTTGAATCCATGGTAGGGCCAAGAATAAGGTTTAGGAAGATGTTTTGTTAAATCAGTTGCTCTGTCCCTTTCATGCAAGGTAGAGACAAGAAGCTATTAAGGCTTTTGAAATGACTATAACCTGATTAGGAAAATACAGCAATTATTTTTGGCAAAGAGGGCACAAAATTAGTATGAGTAGCTGTGTTTTTAACTGTATTATGCATAGACTTTGAAAAGCTTTTATAATAGATCAAATTTAAATCTAGCAATACCACATCTTGGAAAA
>PVIA01006732.1:0-93132 GCA_004024845.1 Tonatia bakeri
AGAGTATAATCGTGTAAGTTCTTTATATATTTTGGAGATTAAGCCTTTATCTGAGGTATCATTGGCAAATATGTTTTCCCATACAGTTGATTCTCTTTTTATTTTGAAACTGTTTTCTTTAGCAGTGCAGAAGCTTTTTATTTTGATGAGGTCCCATTTGTTTATTCTTTCCTTTATTTCTCTTGCTCTAGGGGTCATGTCAGTAAAAAAGTTTTTGCATAATATATCTGAGATTTTCCTGCCTATGTTCTCCTCTAGTACTTTAATGGTGTCACGATTTATATTTAAGTCTTTTATCCATCTTGAGTTTATTTTTGTATAAGGTGTAAGTTGGTGTTCTAGTTTCATTTTTTTGCATGTTGCTGTCCAGTTCTCCCAGCACCGAAAAAAGCTATTTTTAAAAAAAACAGCAAAAATATTATATTTTCAAGACTCCCCAACTTCTTTTTAAAGGACTGAAGCCTGAGATCTGGCACATTGCATGGGAAAGAGGCATCGGTAAATCCTCAAGGATAAGCCATAATTAAATGGTCTACAATAAGTCATAATTACATAAAAACTGTTAATAAGAATGTATCTTATGTAAAGATGACCTTGGCATAAAAGAATCCAATGATCTCTTCTCTATTATTATTAGAATGGATTATAAGGAGCATGATTGTGGTTTGTGAAAATATTTCTATGATAAAAACAAAAGAACACAGCAATTAAAACCAGCAATTATTTATTTATTTACTTATGTATTTTTAGAGAGGGGAAGGGAGGGAGAAAGAGAGGAAGAGAAACATCGATGTGTGAGAGAGACATCAATTGGTTGCCTCTCACACCTAACTGGGGAGTTGGCCTACAACCCAGGCATGTGCCCTGACTGGGAATTGAACCAGTGACCTTTTGGTTTACAGGCCAATGCTCAGTCCACTGAGCCAAACCAGCCAAGGCAAAAAAAAAAAAAAAAATCAGTAATTTTATAAACATATTCACTAAAAAGACAATGCATCAATGATTATTACTTTGAGATTAGTTAAGAAGCTGTGAATAAAAGTTATTGTAGAAGTATCATACACATTAGAAAAGTATCCTTTCCTATTTTAAGAGAAGAAACTAATTTTTCTCCAGCAATCAAGTGTGTTTCGACAACAATGGAATGTAGTGACCACTAGTAACAGAACCTGCATTGCTGTTTAACTATTTTGCTTGAATTTCACACATGTTCACCGTATTCAGGGAACCAAACTGAGTTGAGCATTTAAACAAATAAATGTAAGGACATCTTATCTTTGAAAGTAAATATTAAACATAGCTAATTCAGACATTTGATAACAGTTTATGTATGTTGTGTTGATAACATTTCCTGTATGTTGGGTTAGCAGTATATATTATACATTAATTGATGTATAAGATTCATAGCCTATGTAGAGATCTATGAAAATTTTGTAAGGCCAAGTAATACTTTTCTTTAAATGGTTTTTATCTTGTTTCCCATTACAGGATTTCAGAATCAAATGCCCGGAGAAGTCACTCAGAACCAGCCTTTCAGCAGTTTACATCTGTTTTCATTCACGGTCCTTTCTCTGAATGTTGTGGTTGTGGCCGTAGTTGTCGTGAGGCACTTTGTGAACCAGAGAACAGACCTCAAATACCAGCAGCTGCCGGTCTATTAACTAAAGGGTTCAGCCGTGTGCGAGACCCGTTTCTCCCAAATGCAGCAGGAGAGGCTCCCCAAGGGCTCCGTGCACCACGAATAAATGGGGGAAGCCTCGTCATAGTGACAGGTGGGCCCTCCTTCCCGTTCTGGCACTCAGAGTGGGTTTCCTTGCAGGACGACCAAAATGAGCAAGTGTTCTCTCTTAGCTCTCATGCGAAGAACTAAAGCCATCCAACTATTTAACAAGTTTAAAAATATTCTATGATTATGAAAAAGGACGTTACCTAAACATTAGGTGATAAGAAAATGGTGGTTGTCCCTTAAGAAAAGTAGTCTTCAGTATTAGATGTAGTTGTTTCTTAGATGCAAATACGGTCCCTTTGGAAGCCTGTACAAACTCCTGAAACTACAGTGTGACAGATAGAACTGCCACCTTTCACTGAATGCACAGTCTCAGCATGTCACACCCGAATATCTCAGAAGAGGGCTCTGGCAGGAAGAACCTGACTGTGAAAGAAGAGGCTTCTGTAGATTTCTGGGCGAATACAATAAAACAATTCTCTGCCCCTTTATTACTAAATAACCAATAACTAAAGCTGAAACTAATCACCCTGGTGAGGAATAGTCTGACTTTCACTTTCCTGTCTACTCTGGCTGATCAAGTGTTATTAAAGCCCTCAGTGTGAGCCAATTGCACACGTGCCCCAGGTAACACCTAACTTTTTATCTCAGATGAATAGCACAGCTCTGCCTCCTCGCCTAACACCACTCGTGGTTTCAGGTTCTAATACATGTCCACACAGTCAAGCCCACTCCCTGGTGCCCAACGGCGCTCTCCATTTCCTGGACACGTGTACAGTGTGCGGGAAGGACACCCAGTGGATACGACAGGGTGTCTGTCCTCACAGAACAGGTCCTTAGGGGCTCAACTGATTTCCAGCTCCAAATCAAAGCAGATCCCCCCATTTTCTTTTTGGTATTTCCATACAGATGTTCCAAAGAGTTCCCCAGGTGGCCACGTGCCTGAGTCTCCTCTGAGTTCATCTGCGTTACCTGAATGGGACTACTGCCAGTTTCTTTTCTAACCTAATGTGCAATCACACAAGAACTTGAATACAGCACGGAGTCAGAGAACAAGCTGTCCCCCTGTCAGGAAGTGACTGACATTTCTGGCAGCTGGTGTGGTGGTAGCTAGAGGTTCATCAGGTGCCCCAGGGTCACCCTAAGGAAAGTGTCAAGCACGGTGGCTCCCTACAGAGTGTATAATTATGTCACCATGACTCACACACCCTCTGTAGTGGCCCTGTTGAATGATCCTGGTGCATTTTCAGTATGTAGTATCACTATATAATAGTATCAGGGTTTTTTTCTTTAGGAAAAACTGCATTGAAGTGAGTAAAGGCCCTGGATCTGGAGTTGGTGGCCTGGGGTTGTAGTTCTTTTGCTTGCCTGATGGGTTGGTTACCTTGGCCAGATCACCTTTGGCCTTGATCTTCCCCATTGCAAATAGAAATGGTAACCGCTGTCAGGCCTCTCCCTGGGAGGGCAGCCTGGGTTCCATAAGAGAATGCATTGTGGTTGGGAGCTGTCTGTGCCCCATTGACCATTCCTGATGTGTCTTCATGGCCAGTCCCCAAGTCCCATTTTAGAACCAGCTTCCTCCAACCACACCCGCTATTGCCTATCATGGGCCGGGTTCCTGGGCAAAGCCTCTGACATAGAGCTTTGTTTGCAAAGGGCACCTGGGGAGCATGCTCAGGATCTACCTCCAAGGAGTGAGGATGAGGGGTGAGGACGAGGGGTGGGGAGCAGGACCGGCAGGGCAGTGGGCAGACTGTGAGGCAGCTGCAGTGGAAGGCCTAGCCTGTCCTTGGGGCTCCTGGGCTGGGCTAGCCCTTCCAAGATGCCCCCGGCAGGCGTGGTGCTCAGGACCTTATATGCCTCCATTGACCAGTCATTGGTTGAAGGCTGTGAATTTGGACAAGGCTGCCTTGAGCTGAGGGAATTCCTGAAAAGCAGTGGTGCTGAGCCACCAAAGTCCCAGCAGCTTGAAGGAGTGACTCCCTCGGAGGGAGGGTAACCTGGGTGTCACACCAGGGTGGTCACTACACTCACTTCTTGAAGAAGCAGATTTTTCAGAATGTCTCACAAAGTCAAGTCTGACTCCGTGCTGTATTCAAGAGACATGCTTAAAAAATGTTTCAGGAAAAAAAAAAAAGTCAGCCAATGCAACACCAGCACCTGCAAACAAGATGGGGAGGTCATCTCCTTACTGCTAAGCAGGGTGGCCCGGGCCACTCCCTCCTGCCAGGACGGTGGAGATGCCTCTGGGTGGGGCTGGCAGTGCTGGCTCTCTGCTGGGCCTCTGAGAGCACCCCAGAGCAGCCTCAAAGGGGTACCTTGTACCAGGCTTGGGGGGCTGGAAGTCCTGGCTCTCTACCTGGTCTCCACCTGACCCAGGGGTGCAGGGCAGGCCCTGGATACTGCTTGGAAGTGATAAAAGTCCCAGCTCCCCACTCTGCCTCTTCTGATACCACCCTGGGGTGGGAGATGTAAGGGGTGCTGGGAGCAGGCCGAAGTCTAGGCTCCCCACTTCACCTCTGCTGGCCTGGGTAGGGGTGGAGTTGCAGCTTCACCTGTGGTGTTTGGAGCAGGGCAGGTATTGTCTAAAGTTTTCTGTCTTGATTTCCTGTGCCTTTGCTGGTCCTTTGACTTGAGAGAGCAGGCTTCTCTTGGGGCTTTTTGACTGAACCCACTGGTGTTTCTGGGCGGCAGGCTTCTCCCTGTGAAGTGCGTCTTGATTCCATGGGGTGCCGGACAGTGGCATGGCTTTCAACCTCCAGCATTCCTGAGACTCACCTGAGGTGCTTTTGAAAGGGCAGCTCCCTGGCCCCACCTGTTGAACACCACCCGGAGAACCTCACCTGGAAGTTCCCTGGGCCCTTTTCATTCAGTCTTAACATTCAATCCTTTCACTGCCAACACTTTCACATGAGGGATTGCTAAAAATCCATAAAATGCTCAATTCTGGGAGCTGGTGGCCTCCCCCTTCCTTAACACAGTGTGGAGAGGTCCAGTTAATAGGCAGACGGACTTTTGAAAGTAGAAACTCTGGCCACTCAAAGTTCTTTGAAAAAACCTATTCATTTGAAGCATTTGCATGAAACAGATGGCAAATGCTAAAATTATTATTTCATGTGTCTGAAGATGAAAATATGGAACCTTTGCATTAGAGATACCATCTTCAAACTGACCAGCGGTTCCATCCCACCAGCTTTTATTATGTGTAGAGGGAACCCCATCAAAATAAACGTCAGGACTGCATTTTCACCAAGACAGTTGTCGATGAAGGGCAGGTTGCATGAAACTGAGATGTCCCCCTCTCGAGGCCTCGTCTGTCTTTGGGTCACTTGTCTGACTCCATCTGTCAGGACTTCAGGGTTCACTCCCAGGCTCCACCAAACACTGCCCCCACCCCCTCCCTGGGGGACTTGACCATCCTGGATTCTCATCTGGTACATGCTGGTTCTTGACAAAGATGGGAACAATTTCTCAGTGTTGAGGACTCATATTTTAAATATTACTACTGAGTATTTCTTAATAAGCAAAGAAAAATTCTATGCTTAGGTCTGTTTCTTTAAAGACAACTTTGAGCCTAGTGCAGACTTTTTCTGTCAAAATAAAAGGAGAGATGAGGTGAAGTGGGCACTGCCCTCCCTTTTGGAGAGGACGTGGGAAAATGTGAATGTTTTCTCGTGCACTCTTAAGGCTTCCCACATGCTTGCCAGGTTGCTGTCGTGCCATGAGGGTCTGGGACCCAGACTGAGCGTGTGTGGCCTCAGAAAGCAGCCGGGAGTGGTTCTGGTGCTTTTGTTTCAGAATCTGTCTGCGAGCTACAACCAGAACCCAGCAAAGCCTGGGTCCACTTCGTTTGCTTTGAAACAAACAAAGCTTGAGTTGAGTCAATGACAGTGAATAAATGATGTATTTGATTCAACTGCCAGTTATTAGAGTTTTTATTTATTTTTATTTTTTTAAAGAGCAGGGGCTTCCTTACTGATGCTTAATTTATTTTTCATAACACTCTTGGTGAGACCTGAAAATAAATTCTCACAGCACCAGAGGGACAGAAACAAAAAGATCCACCTACTAGCACCTGAACATGGAGACAATTTTAAAATATCTTCAAGCTGGCAATTTGTTATAGAGAGATAACTCTTTTCTCTGTAATACTTTGTATGGTTTAAGACAGTGATCACATTCTGGGTAGTGAAGAGGGGAAAATGCAATGTTTCTAGCCTCAAAGAGACCAACTGCCTTAGAACTTTAGTAATCGTGGGGTGGTGAACACACAATACAATATACAGATGATAAATTATAGAACTGTACACCTGAAACCTATATAATTTTATTAACCAATTTCATCCCAATAAGTTCCACAAATTACAAAAAGAAGTTTAGTAATCAGAAAAGATTTATTAGCAACAAAGCACTGTCAGAACCTCTTCAGCTGTTTCTTTTTTACCTGATATCCATGTGGACAACCTCTGATTTATCAAATGTATTAGTTCATTGAAGAGAAATAAACATTGCTTCTAATTTCTAATAGATCTGTGGGAAAACTGAAGAAGTCACACAAAGTGCTTGCTCTGACCGGTCCCTCTGTGGATTTCCAGGGGCCCCACCATCTGGAAGTGCTCAGCCCACTCTTCTGTGGCCCCCACAGGGCCCACACTCCTCTGACTCCGCCCTACACAGCCCTGGGAGCAGCGGGAGGCAGAGTCCCCTACTTGGCACACGGCGATCTTACATTGCAGATAGACCACATCGTAGCTGCTGAGAAAGCTGAAGGCGTCAAACTTGAACTGAGCTGTGTTCCCAGGAGAGTGAAGGGTGACGTAGGTATTGTCTTTGATGCAGCTGATAGGAAGAAGAGCCCCAGACCAAAAGCATTAACTTAAAGTGCAGTGTGACTTCACTCTGACGCACATACCCAGGCGTGGACCCAGAATTCTGAATTCCACACGGAGCTCTTCCCACTACCACTCTGTCCCTGTTCCATAAAACATTTTCATAACAGCACTATGAGTGGAAAAACCATGATTCTTGGCCAGAAATAGAAGGGGACTATGAAATAAACACATAAGCATAAGACAAGGTAATTAAATTCTAGTTAGAACTGTTGCCTTCAGAAGGCCTACTCCATTTTGTCACAAGGGGACATTGAACATGGGGGTTGCATTGTTTGAAGGTCAACTTAGATTATTCAAAAATGTATTTTGCAAACCCTAGTGCAATCACTGAAAAAGAAGTCTATCTAAGTGGTACATCAAGAGAGGAGATAGAATGGAGCAATATAAAATGCTCAACTAAAACCAGAGGAGGCAGCAAAAGGGGAGTGGGGGAAGGAACAAAGGCTGTTAATAGAAAACAGTTATCAAGACAGCAGATTTCAATCCAACTATATCAATAATCACGTTATGTGAGTGGTCTAAATATCAAAGCAGATTCTAGGTCCTAAAGCATCCTCTGCTAATTTAAAGACAGAGACTGTCAGATTAGATGTAAAAAGATCAAGACCTAACTATAGGTTGTCTATAAGAAACCCATTTTAAGTATGAAGACATAAATTAAAAGTAAAAGGACAGAGATTTACTATGCTAATATGAGTACTAATCAAAAGGAAGCTGGGTAGCTACATTAATTCTAAACAAAACAAACTTCAGAGCCAGGATAACAGAAATGAAGAGAGGCATGGCATAATAATAAAGGGGTCAATCTTCAATAAGACATAACAATCCTTAATGTATATGCTCCTAACAATAGGGTGTTAAAATATATGAGGTAAAAACGGATAGAACCACACAGAGAAATTGATGAATCCACTCTAATGGTTGGAGACGTCCATGTTCCTCTGCCAGGAATTGAGAGATCCAGCAGGTAGAAAATCAGGAAAGATACAGAAATAGATACTGAAATGCACCGTCAGTCAGTGAGACCTAACTGGCACTTATAGAACACTCCATCCAACAACGGCGGAATACACACTCTTCTCAGGCCCACAGGGAACATTCACCAGGAGAGACCACTGTCTGGACCATAAGACATGTCCCAACAAATTTAAAGGGATAGAAACCACACAAAATACACCCTGAGATTACCCTGGAATTAAACTAAAAGTTAGTAACAGAAAATCCCTAAATATTTGGAAATTAACACATTTCTAATCAGAGAATAAGGTCTCCACAATAAGGCAAGTTGGCGGGAGAGTGAGTGGGAGCCACACTAACCTCCTCCCAGGGCTAATCTGGAATTACAACTCAACTGTGGAGAAACCATCTGGAACAAACAACTGAACAAGAGTGTGAGAGAAGCCATATAACTTCGGACATACAGAACCAGCTTCAGCACAACCTGTCTTGTAAGGAGTGCGGTGGAGACCTGAGAGGGCTGGCCGGGTGCCCACAGGTAGCAGAGCCAGAGGACGATTAAGCTGCTGATAGGATTCCCCTGAGAAATGTGAGCTCTAGACCCTAAGCTGGGATCCCCAGCCTAGAACACCAGAGCCCAAAAAGTACACAGATCACAACCCTCGGCGAAAAGTGGCAGAGTTGGCTCTGCCAGAGACGGATGGCTAGAGAGGCAAAGAGTCATTTAAAGGGCCAACGAACAAATTTTCATTCGCAGCCACTTACCCTGGGCTCTGGCAAAGGCAGGGCCAGAGTGGGCTGGAGACCCCTGAGGAGAGACTGGGGACGGAGCCTTTGGGAAGAGAGCTGAGAGAGTAGCCTCCGGGATCCCGGTGCTGAGTCACCCCCAGACCGCAGCAGCCACCTTGCTCAGGCAGACCACTCCCCTGAGCAGCAGCAGCCTGAGGGGAAACAATAGCCCCGCCCCCAGCAGGGATTCTACCGGCCCTACAGTGCTTAAGCCTGACTGCTGAGTGCAGAGTGACTAAATTAACAAATGAAGGAGACAGCCACAGACAGTAGACCCCTGGAAGCCTCGAACAGGCTGCCTAAGGTCAGACAGGGTGAACATCTGACATCACCAGAGACAGATCTGGAAAGAAAAATCAGTGCACCTGCACAACAGCATACAAGACATGGTAGGCGGAGTGATCCTCAGTCAACCAGCTGGAGGGAAGGTGCCACCGAAGGACGATCCAACAACAATCCAAACCCAATCACATCCAAAGAGCCAGATCAAAGAAAAAGGTCTCAAAAGAAATTTTTAAAAATTTCAAACTATGTGCAGATGAATATACAATTTACCAAAATTTGTAGGAAGCAGCTAGGGTTGCTTGGGGAGAAATTTATAGCATTAGATGCACACATACATTGGAAAAGGAGAAAGATCTAAAACCAATAATGTAAGCTTCCACCTTAGGAAATTAGAAGAGAAAATTAAACCTAAAACAAGCAGAAGAAAAAAGTGGCGACTGTTCAATTCTGGCACCAAACTGTGCCTCTCTCCTTCACACATTTGTGAGGAGAACTAAAAGGAGGAGCGTTCTCACTCTGAGTTGAGGCAGTTCAGTGCTGCACCTGTGCACTGCCCACGCCCTGGCTCACACCACCTGTGGGAGACACTGCCCCTTGCTTGCCCTAAGCTTTGGGAAACAGGCACCACGATGCTTCTCAAGGTTTTAGCAAGCAATGCAGTTTTGTTCTTTTTGCCTGGTTGCCAATTGCCCATCCATACGCATTTTTCCCAAATAGGGGACAAGGGAGCTATAACAGCAAACAACTTGCCAGAGTTCTAAGTTGACAAATCCGTTGTTTAACAAAGGAGCCAGAATAAATCTCACCACTGTAAGAGCTTAATCTGGGATAAACAACCAGCTTGCCAATGTAGACCCAATGACCTGAGGAAGGGTCAGTGTAATGAAGTCATAAAACTTACAGAGAGAGGAAGGAGATGAAAGGGTGGGCTGGGAGAACAAGAACTCTGCTCTGGACTCTGGAAATTCAAGGGAAGTTGTCCACACTTCCTATAACACTTCCTACACAATGTTATGATTTTGGACTACCAGCTGAGAATCCGAGGGTCCCCCAAAGGAATGCCACATGAATACAACAGTCAACCCCCAGAGAGCCTTCCTTCATCCTTACCCTTGTCGGATCAAATCGTACTTGACAGTTGTAAAATCCTGAGGATCTGGAGAAGCCACACAGGTGTCCACAAAGAGCCTCAGGTGGCGATTGGGGCTGTGCAGTGTGGCCTCGAGGAAGACCTCTTTCCTCTGGTTGGCGTAGTACAGCCCCTTGCTTCCCTCTTGTGGGGACATGGGCAACTCGAGGAATGATATGGACACATCGTAGTTGGCACCCTGCCTTGGGATGTCTTCCCCAGGAACAATTTCAATTGCTGATGGGCCATCTACAGTGCAGGTAAACTTCAGCTGAGGCACCTTGTGCCGCACAATGACTCGGTCAGGGTGGCCCCATACCCGGCCTCTGATGGAATTGGAGTAGCTGACGGAGCCAAAGTTTTCCTGGGAGGAAGAGAGGCAAGTTGGTGGCCAGCGCTCTTGGCTCCCTGACCAGCACCTTCCTTCATGAGCAGAGACCTCTTCTGCTCAGTACCAGCTTGGTGCTAGCTTGCTGATGAGCTGCCAGCCAGGAGGCTTTGGGCCTGACCTCTGTGCTACCTAATGCCATGATGGGGTGACTTTGCTCTTGGAGTTCAGGGTGCATGCAGGGAGCCCCCTAATGGGTGAGTCTGGACTCCCTCTCTCCCTCCTGTGAGCACTAGGCTGTGGGGGTCTAAGGTGGGGTGTGAGGTCCACGCTGGCTGCTGAGTTTGTTCCTCCACATATTGTATTCCCTCATCCCACGGTGCTGTCAGACAAGTGCTGACCATCCCCCACCGGGGTGCTTATCCTTTCTTCTGTCTCCTCACTGCTCTTGATCCCAGAGCAGTGCTGGCTCTGTGAGCTGTGGCCTGGCCCTGCTGACCTTTGCTTTCAGCCTTGCTCCTTCCAATCCAGCCTGACTTGAAGGGGCAGAGGGAGCACTGAAGGCTGGTGAGGCTCTGGCGGCCCCCTTCCCACCGCCCTATGTGTTGCCCACAGACTCAGCCTGTCAGGGGCATATGTCCAAAGAATCCTCAGTCTGTGTGACTCAGATCCTGTGACGTTCTGCCTTGGAGCCCTCTGCTTAGATCACTGTTTCTCACTGGTCTGCTTTCATAGACATTTGTTTCCCCCCTCATCCCATCCCCTCCCCAGACCCCATTATGAAAATTTAGTACAACAATCCACTGTAGATATTCTGTAAATGTATCTGTGCTTTACCCATAGAGAAAGGTTTCTTTTCCTTTTTTTTGCCCTTAAGAATGAATGTTTCTCCTACCCCTTGAAGTTGACATCGCCCTTGTTGAGAATGCACTGTTTAGAAGAAAAGTTCAACTCCACCACCACAGGGCCCTGCCCCTTTCCAATCTGACCTTGGGTTTCCTGATGTTCACAGGCCTTCCTGGAGCCCTCCAAGCTTGCTGCTGCCCTGGGGCCTCTGCACCTGCCAGCCCTCTGCTTGGAGCGGTCCTGTTCACCTTCTCCCAGCTCCACTTGTCAGTCAGGCCTCAGTGCCTTGGCTCCCCTATTAAAAGGGACCTTTCTTGCACCCCAAAACATCTTCCATTTCCTTCCTCATTTTATTGTCTTAACCCCTTTCACTGTAAAGGGCTCTCATCTGCATTTGTCCAGTTCCAGTCTCCCTTTTCTCGAATGGCCCAGGCCCCTGTCAATCTTGTTGGCACCTGTGTCCTCAGCACCTGGCAGGTTGTTTGTTCACTGACTCTAGAATCAGATGTGGGAGCTTTTTGTGGTGGTGGTGGTGGTGTCTCTGGGGGTGGCCTGGGGGTGGCCCCAGCACTGCAGTGAGCACATGAGGCTTGCTGGGGAAGCTGGACAGGCCAGGGCCGGAGAGGCCTGCTGACAGTCCTCCCTGATGGCCTGGCGCTTCTGGGGCTGCCCTCCTCCCAGACACCAGGGGCTGCCAGCATGGCTCCCGGCAGACACTTCTGAGGTGCAAACTAAACTTCCAGAGCAAGAAGGATAAGAATGGCCATGGTCTGCCTTGCTGAATAGACAAAATGTCAAGTATGGAACTCAACCATGTGAATGAAGTCCACCTCCACCAATGTTGTGTTTTCTGTGTGTGTGCCTAAACATGGATGCCAAAGAATGGACAAACAGCACAGGGATCTGCTTTGGGACAAGCTATGCAGTTAAATGCACTGAGAAAAATGATTCTGCGATCGTATATTCTTCCTATATCTTTGGTATTCTTGTTTACTTAACTTCAGTGACATTGTTTTGTGAAATGAGCAGGTGGTTAAGGAAACTGAAGTAAACATATGCATTTCACAATACATAAATATTGGGAACTGCCCTGCCTAGTTTCAGAAGCTGTAACCCCCCCATGGCTAAGGCTGAGTGAGAGACCTTGGGACCATAAGCCACTAAGGAGACAAAGCTTATCTCCCTGGCAGGGGTGCCACCTCTGCCCCCTTTACTTCACCCTGGTTGGCCCCAGGTGGATGACTGGTTAGCCAATGAGGTTCCTCAAAGGAGAGATGACCTAAGACAGTCATGGTCATTAAGAGGCCCTCAGGGAAGGATTTGGGGGACTATACAAAAAGGGGCTGATGGACCCTCACCCCTTGGCTTTGACATAGCTTGAGTCCTCATTCTGTCTGCAAGAAGTCTCCTAATTTCTTGGCTATCTTGCCTCCTCTGACTGACTTAAGCCTGAAACAATGACAGGGGGTGGTGCAGCCCTGTGCTGGAAAGGGTGTGTTCCCTGGGGCAATCAGGCCTAAGAAAGAATACATAAAATCCTGTGAAACCTGCTTTGATAAGAATGTCCTCAGTTTTCTGATAAGGGTCCCAGCATAAAATGAGTTTGCTCCCCAAAGTTTTATAGCCCTTTAGCTAACTGACCCTGACTTAGAATAAGCCCTCATAGTTCTTTGTATGTTATCTATTGTTTGATCCTTCCTGCCTGACAATGATTGATGAACTTTACCTGTATTTCTGTGCAAAATGAGCCCAAGAAAAGCCCATTGAGGAAAAAGGTTCTGGCCCTTCTCCTTCGAGAGATTGGCCACCTTCTGTGGTGGACTGGGGGGCTCTGCCAGTGGAGCCTCCCCACACATAAATGTCCTAGATTGAGACATATAGTGAGCTACCTGGTTAGAAACATAACAGTCAGACAGACAGATTCTCTGTCCTCCCCTGTGCCCAGCACCATGGCTTGCATATGGTAGGTGTGCACTGATATTGAATAAAGAACCATGTTGGGAAAAATGCATGGGCTTTGGGGCTAAGGGAATAGCTCCCATCCACCTACATATCCATCCATCAGTCCATCAGCACTTAGCACTTATTCCTGTGTGTTCCAAATTCAGTATGTATCCCAAATTTCCAAATGGAAGGAAAATTTCAGACAAATTAGTGGGCCGTTCCAGGTCTCACTGAACTCACAAATAAAGTCATGGCTTGTGCCTTTCCTCTGTCCCTACCCAGGTGTTGAATAGGTGGTTGAATTGTCCAAACCTCTTTCCTTGGCCTCCATCCTCAGCAGGGTACCACCACCTTGTCAGCTTCTCACCTGTTGGATGGTGCCACAGTGGCCATAGGGAATGCTGAAGATCAGGTAGTGCTCTGTGACTTGGGGGCGACAGAGTTCATCATTTAAGTGAACATCCCAGGAGGAGTAGCCCAGCCTCCGGAGGTAGCCTCTGTCAATGGTGACTTGGAAGAGGTGAGGTGAGCAGGAGAGCTTGGCTGCAGGAGAAGAAGGATAAAGAGACAGTCACGGAGAGAACCTGGTACACTGGATGTGTAGATCAGTGGGGTGGGGTAGGGTGGGGTGTGGTGTATGTTTACTTTATAAAACTACCAGCAGTTCTCTGGGTGGGCTCAGCTCTCATCCGCCCTCCCCCAACGTTGGACTTGACATTCATTGACTTTATTTATATACTCCTACCCCTTTTCCAAAAGTCACACCACATCCATGGGGAATCCCACCCACAGTGTGCATGCCACGGGCTACGAGTGAGACCCTCTTCTAAGGAGTTAAAGAGTTCACTTCACATGTTGAAAACCCCTGAGCCTGAAATGCATCTATCTGGTTGGAAAAAGAGAGGGGAAGCAAAGGGTTGGGGTAGGTGCAAAAGGGCTTCTTCCCCAGCCTCCTAAAGCCCAGTGAGTAGATGAAGATACAAGAGGACTCAGTGGGGACACAGAAGCTAGTCTCCCCACAGTCTATTCTCTCTTCCCTGGGCAACTGCTCTCCTAGCTCCCCCTTTCTGCAGCCTCAGACCCTAGGAGAGTAGAAGACTTTACCGTGGTCCTTGGGTACAACAGAGTTAGCTCCACCTGGTGAGGGGAGAACAATGAAAGCAAATGTCAGCTGTGCAGCAATGCTGGGAGATGGTGATGTAGCCAGCAGCAGGCACGAAACGTAGGGAAACGGGCTCACTTGATTCAGGTATTAAAGCCGAGGTATGATGGCATGAAAGTACTCCAGAGTAATCCAAGGAAAGAGAGCCCGAGCCCTCCTGATGGAGCTGGACGGGGGGATTCTAGCACGTGTGCAGCAGTGTTGAGAACAGGGGTGTTATCCGCAGGAAGATTTATTGCAGCAAGGGAATAGTAACTACAGGGCTTTGCAGGTTCTTAATGCTGTTGCATACATGAACTCTGGCTGGGACATAGCAAGTGTGTGGCTATCAAAAACCTCCCCAGCCCAGAAGCAGGGCAGGACAGTAACCTAGGGCCAGGGCTCAGTCCAGGAAGCACGGCTGGCCAGATTCACTCAACCCCTTTAGACACTCTTGGCCCCAGATCCCCAGTCCTTCAGTTCCTGTACCCGATGACAAGGAAACCCCGTGGTGTATAATCCAAGAATGGAAGATCAATGATCATTTACAGTGGGGCCCCTGACAGCAGGAAGCAGGGCTGGAACTGTGAACAGGCCTGACAAAAGCAAGGATCTGGATGACAAAGACCCCACCACCCCAGGTGGACTGATCCTCCGTGGCTCCTGCTGGGCTCATGTTTGTCTCATGGGGCTCTGATCTGTGCAGAACAGGAGTAACTCCTACATCAGAAAAAGCAATGGCAATGACTTGTTTACCTATTAAAAAGAAAACCCTAAGAATGGAACAGATAAGGTGAGCTAAGACTTGTTCACCAAATCTTAGAATTCCACAATTCTTTGAGATTTACGTGGGTGAATCTAAGACAGATATAAGGAAGTGCTACCCCACACAGAGGGGGTTCAACCTGTGGAGGTCAGCATGACAAGACAGATATTGGGAGAGAATAAAAGATTTCAGGCAAGGGGTAGGGATGAAAAGGACATAGGGGACATCAGGCCATGGTGGGGTGCTGCCTTCTGAGGGCCAGGGCCAGGTGACAAAGGGACTCCATCCAGGATCATGCCCTTCATGGCCTTGAGACTGAAAGAGGGACTTGGATAAAGTGTATTCTCACGACAGCACCAAGCTCTATGTCACTTTATAACACTGCGCTTCCTTTGGCCCCATGATCTTTTCCCCCTGATTCAGAACAAATATTGCTCTGAATTGCAATTGGAGAAAACTGACTCATAAAATCCCAGGGCTGTGTGATGAACACATTTACCAAAACGGTGGTGTGGCAAATTACTGTCTTCTTGTCCCAGAATCTGGCACCTTGGCCAGCCTTGTGTTTCTCCGGGGCGGTGAAGTCTGACCTTGGGAATGCTTGGAGAGAAAAGAAGCGGGGGAGCCTGGGGAAGACCGCGGGCCTGGGGTGGGTACCTGCGCAGACCACGCCCGCGTCCTCCCCGTGCCAGCAGTTGTGTCGAGCCCAGCCCGCGTGGGCGCAGCGGTCCAGCGCGTCCTCGGTGCCTGTGCAGCGCACGTCGTCCAGCAGGATGGGCCCGGAGCCCGGGCCGAAGCGGCAGCGCCCAGGGGCACTGAGCGCGCGGCCGCAGCCCAGCAGGCGGCACACGACTCGAGCGTTCCTGATGTTCCAGTAGTCATCGCATACGGTGCCCCACACGCCCTGGTACCAGACCTCCACCCGGCCCTCGCAGCGGCTGCGCCCGCCTGCGAGGCGCAGGAGCGGGTCTGCGGGAGGCAAGAGCACCAGTCAGGTGGGAAGGCCGGGAGGGCAGGTTCCTACTGGAGGATGCATAGGATGCATCTCGGGGGTCCCCTTGTCATTTGCAGTAGAAAAAACACTGGGATGAATTCTCTCTCTCTCTCTCTCTCCCCCTCCCTCCCTCTCCCTCTCTGTCTCTCTCTCTGTCAAAACGTAAAACCTTCATTAACTGAAATCCTCAAGGAATAGCCATTTTGGACAGTATGATTTTCCAGATACCCAAGAATTCAATCTTTAAACAAAAACATTGAATACCAAAAGAAAACAAAAGAGGCAAAAACCTAAATCTTTGGAAGACAGTTATTCTAAAATGAGACACGGCTCTGACTCCTCAAATAAGATCTATTCAAAGAAATTCCTTTTACTCTTGATGAACAGAAGCCAACATTTTGACTGTAAAAATTCTATTATGGCTACATGTTTCCAGTTATAAGTCCTAGGGATGAAATGGACAGCATGGTGAGTATAGTTTATTGTGTAAACTGTTACATGTTGTAGTGTATATTTGAAAGTTGCTACGAGAATAGATCTCGTAGCAACGTTCTCATCATAAAAAAAAGTTTTGTAACTATGTATGATGATCAACATTAACTAGATTATTGTGGTGATTATTTTGCAATGTATACAAATATTGAATCATTATACTGTATACCTGAAACTAACATAATGCCATATCTCAATAATTTTTGAAAAACCTATATTATGTAACATAGCTATTCAGGTAAATCATAACACGTGTCTACAGAAAGATTTGTACATAGCAGAAGTCCCGAGACAAAAACCGGAAACAATCCAAACGTCCACCTGCAGGAGAATGCATAAGTAAATTGTGGTGTGCCCACCCAATGGAATATTACTGAGCAGGAAGAGGAACAAGTTGCTGATCATGGAACCACGTGGAGAATCTCGAAAACCACTTGTTGAACAGAAGAACTCAGACATGAAAGAGCACATATTATTTGACTCCATCTCCATGAGGTTCTAGAAAAACAAGTTTGAACTGCAGAGACAGGGAGCGGATCAGGGGTTGCCTGGGGGAGGTGGGACAGTTTTACCGCAAACGGGCTTGAAGGAACTTTCTGAGGTGGTGAAAATGCTTGGATCTTGATAACGGTGCTGGGTAAACTGTTATATACATTAGACAAAATTTATGAATGTGTGCGCTTTACTGCATATAACTATGCTTCACAAAAGTGTTTTTAAAAAGTAAGAATAGTTAAAAAAAACTATATTATGTTGGCGGTGCCACATCCCCAGACATGTGTCAAATGATTTGTCTTCGCATAAATTGGTTGCAAGTGACTATTTTTCAATTTCCTGCTATGCTCGGTGCATAGGAGGGGCTCAGTGGGTGCTAGTAAACCCCACTGGCTTCGGTTTCTCTGAGGCTGCGATTGCCTGGTCTCGGATGGTTGTTTTCTCCTCATCTAATTCATTGCTGTGTTTTGGAAGCAAAATAATCATGCTTGTCTGAACTATGGATGAAAGCAAGTATCTCCTGAGGGAGGTCGTGGGGGTGAATTTGGGCCTTCTAACCCACAAAGGTGTTGGTGTGTGCTCATAAAAGCTTCCTGGAAAGAGTAGGGAATTTGAAAGAATAATAGATATTATCTTAACAGTACTAATAATGATATCATTTTAACGTTTAGAAACAAACAAAAATTACCAGGTAAAGGGGTCTTTTCTTCACCAACTGACATTGTAACTGTAAAAAAGAAAAACTAAGCTTAAAAATGCATAACCTCAAAGTCATGTATTTATAGTCAAAGCTGAGAAAAGCATTGTCTCCAAGTTTGGACACTAACACTTTGTTTAAGTCTCTCCTTTGGTTTGGGGGCAGAAATACTGTCTGTGATATTTTGTTTTCTTGGCATCAAAGTGTAACAAGTGGTAATGCGTCCTGTTTATTCTCTGAAACTAAAGTAATGTATTAAATGGCCAGAGAACAAGCATTATAAATACACTGAATTTTCGAAAGGAAGAATACAAAAGCATTAGATTTTGTAGAAATTTTTTTTACAGGCAATGAAAATTAAGTGAAGAAGATCAACATAGATTCCTCAGAAAAAAATTTTAGAGAGAGAGAGATCATATCGGAGAGGTGGAATTCCATGTGAAAACATACAACAGTACATTTTAGGACAGAGTATGGTTGTATGAATTACTGAAAACTAAGGGTTAATGCAGTGGCAGGCATAAGGTCATTACCAGGTGATGGTGTCAGTTCTGTTGAAATCAGATCTGTGGCTGCAAAACAAAAAAAAGTGTTGTTGTTTTTTTTTAGTGAAAGAAAGCTTTAAAATTTGGCTTCATTGAACTTTTACACCACAGACTGCAAGTCTATGAAAACGTGTCTGTTCCAGGAGCTGTAGGCAACAGGGTCCGCCGCGCTGATTTATCATGTGGATTTACACACTGGGGGTGGAATGGTGTGTGAGCAGCTGATGTTTTGCAAGGTAGATTAACAACTGTTCTCATTTTGAGCATCTACAATGTGTCCTCTAATTCACATCTCTAATCCTTACCACGACGGTGCCGGGTTTAATCGCTATTTCAGAGATGAGAAACCAGAGACTCGAGGGCTTGTACAACATGTCCAGGTCACCTACAGTTCACACTCGTGAGGTCCCAGAGCACACACCCTTTCTGTGCCTTTCAGGATAAGACGTGGGAGCTGCATTCACTCTGGGCTCAGTGAGGTGCACAAGGGACAGCCACCATATCTGTCCTTACACTCCAAGAGGCGCATCCTGCACAAACGGGGACTGACTTTGGCTGTTGTGCTTTCATAGAGGGAGCAAACGTGTGAGTGCTACCTGTCTGCGTGGGAAGCAGTCACTGTCAACCAGGTCTACGAAGAAAACTCAAGAGCCAGTGAGAATCACAAGCGAAGGAACCTTCTGCCCCAAGTAGAGTCATGCTGGTGGCAGGGAAAGAAGGAAGGGATGAAGAGGAGGATGAAGGCAGTGAGGTGGGAAGGAAGGGAGGAAGGAGGGAGGAGGGAGGAAGTAGAGAATGAAGGGAGTAAGAAAGTAAGGGAGGGGAGGGAGGGAGGGAGGAAGAAAGGTAGGAAAGAAGAAAACCAATACTTAAATGTAACTGAAAAGAAGTCCTAACCTTTGATTCCATTGAGTTTTACCTCAAATGTCTTCAAGGTAACCAGGACTTGAAAAGAAAGAAACAAAACAGAGGAAAGCAGCAGGCCTTGTTATGAAGGGATCAGGGTCGCAGGGATCTGGGGGAACCCCGCAGATGGAAGCACTAGCAAAGCCGGAGAGCAGATGGGACCTTGCATGGGAACCAGGAGGCCAAGCCTTGCCTTGCTCTAGCTCTGTGGTGACTATGGACCCAACTGTGTCCCCTCAAAATTCATATGTTGAAGCTCTGACCCCGCTGTGTGGCTGCATTTGGAGACGGGGCCTCTAAGGAAGAAATTAAGGTTCACTGAGCCCATGAGCATGGGGACCTGAGCTGATAGGCTTGGTGTTCTTGTAACAGACACTGAGCATGTTTCTCTTTCCCTCTCTCTCGGCCCTGTGGACACACAGAGAGAAGGTGGCTATGTCCAAACCTAGAGAGGAGCCCACACCAGACCTCAGCCCTGCTGCCACCTTGATCTTGGACTTCTAGCCTTCAGCACCACGAGAAAATAAGTTTCTGTTGTGTAAGCTACACGGTCTGCGGTTCTTAGTTATAGCAGTCCTAGCTGACTGAACTCTTCCTTCTTTGGGCTTCATTTTCCTCCAAAACAGGGTGAGCGTTCAGTGTCTTCACTCCCTGAATGGGCATCACCTGGCAGCCTGCGGGAAATGCAGAATCAGGCTCCATCCAGAGCCACTGAGTCAGCATCTGCGTTTTAACAAGTTCTCCAGGCTATTTACTCGCACATTGACTTTTGAGAACAGCTGGTGTAGGCCCCTCTATGGTCTCCTCCAGGGTGGACATCTGACGCCATTTTGTCCTATTGATCCTGGCTCCACATCTGCCTTTATTCAGAGCTGTGACCAGTGGAGAGGGGGCAGCCTGGAGCCTGCCCTACCTCTCCCCTCCTCCCGCCCCCTGGGGAACAGGAAGTGTTTCTTGGCCCTGGTGTGTAAACTTGCTGGGCTGGGGTTTCTCAGGGACTCACTCAGCAGGGCTGCTGCAAGGAGCAGAGAGCATACCTGGTGAGGAAGACACTTCGCCTGAAGTGGGAGCTGTATCTGCAAACAAAGAAGAACTGAACTCAAAGATCAGTGGAAAAAAAAGAAGAAGAAAGTGTTTTTGAACAATGGTGTGGTGGAAAACAGAAGAGCGAATGGGCAGAGGCGATGCCATGATAACCCGGCTCTCCAGTGTGCGTGCTGGGTGTGCTGGAAGGTCAAAGCACCACCTGCTGCGCGGGTGAGGTGCGGCCCCCAGCCCTCCCCCGCCTCCCCTGGGCACATCCGATTCAGACCAGTGCAACAAGCAGAAGGCCTTCCCTAACGGGGGAGCCGGTCTGTGTCTCTGGACGAATAAAGAGAACATGAAGCTTAATTTCTGGCCAAGGATGCTGGGACTTCAGCTGACATTGGGGTTTATTCTGTAGACAAAATATCTGGTACATATGTTTATTTGTTCAACAGAAAGAGGAAGAGTTGATCACATTTAATTCGAGAAATGTAACCCCAGAACACACTACCTGAGGGGTAGTCCTCTTCAGCAGAGGTAGAAGGCACATCTGTGTAGGAACAGAGAAGGGGACAATTCAAAATGAGAGGAAGGACACTTCCGTGAGTCTTTTCATTGAGGTTTACTTCATGATCAAAATGGTCATTCAGTGGGTTCATTTTCTAAACAGAACATGGCAAGTAAGAAGCTGGCCGCGTTAACTGAAACATCACAAGGAGAGAGTCTTTACCAGATGAAGAGGTGACTTCTGCTGAGATTGCAGAGGCATCTGTAGGAAAAGAGGGAAGAACACAAATACCAGTGGAGAGGACGTCTGGGCTTCTGTTGTTACTGAGTCTGGTGGGGACGAAATGTCCAGGAACAGCCTAGTCTGATGGGTGGAACACCAAGAAGAGGCCCTTATGGGACAGTAGACAGCATTTTACCTGCTGTGGAGGTCAGAGCAGTTGAGATCGAAGCTGTAAGGAACAAAAATAACAAGACAGCAATAAGACAGCCATATTGGGCACATGTATTTCTATGAGACACACGAGATGTGAAGATGGCTATCAGATCCATGTGACCGGCCTGGCTTGTTTTTCTGCTTTCCAGATGGGGGTCTGCAGCAGATTCCCCACCATCTCTGGGCCACCCCTCCGCTCCTGGTTCTCTATGCCTCGTGTCCGCCCTTTCCCTCTCCCCTTGTTCAGGGGACAACAACCATTGATCCAAGTTCCCCTGCTGTATAGGGACAGTCTAAGAGAGATCTGTAAATGGGGAACTTGCTGTCCCTGGTCCTTCCCTTGCCCAGGAAAGGGTCAGCTCTGCTCACTGGAACTCTCCCCAGGTGGGCTGTCCCGAGATCTAGACTGAGGGTGAGGAGGAGGTGGGGGCCCATTTGCCCCACAACCCACCCTTATCAGCTATAAAGGCCGTATTTTGTGTTGACTCTCATGTTTGACTTATTCATTGCTCTAGCAACTGCAGGAGGGGAGTGCATCCTCTTTATGGTCCTTCCCTAGATAAACCCCCAATGCCATATTTGTGAAATTCTTAAATCCGGAGTCACATCAGGAACTCCTTGGATAATTGCACCCGGCATCTGTTAGCGTTTACTGCCATCGCCGATGTGGCTCTGCTGTGTGGTCACCCCGTCCCCAGTTTGCTGTCTCACGTGATACTCAGCCGGGAGGGAGACCAGAAACCCAGCTGTTGGGCACATAAGAAAGTGAGAGTTTGTATTCTCTGTTTCATTGAGCTAAGAGAAATAAATGATGGAGGAGGTGGGTCCAGCACCCAAAAGAGAATTTTTCACAGACACAACCACAAGAGAAATGTGTTCATTGTCTGGTTTTCCTTAGAGGTCAGTTTCTCCCAAGCCTGGTAGAAGGATCTGGGATTTTTGGAAATAGGGACCATGAGATACTTTCATAGCTGTTTACAGTTCAGAGAAAACTTAAGTTGAACTGTGATGATATTTCTCCAACTTTGTTAGCCATGTGTTGATCAACTCAAACCTTGGGATGAAGCCCAGAGTGTACAGAAGAGGGAAGTTCACAGGATACATTAGAGAGCCAGGCAGGTCTCGACAGCAGGGCACACATCCCTCAGGAGCATGATCAGGCACCCACGACGGTGAACCTGCCCAAGTGTGTGCCACCCCATCCCAGGACAAGGTTCATTCTCCTGTTCTCAGATGAAAATGGCGAGGCTCTGAGCGGCGAGGGGACTCCCCCGCTGCCACCCTATTGGTCAAGGATGGAGCCAGAACATAATCCCAGGGTCTCTCTCTGGCTACAAACCCTGTGATGCTCCTGTTCCATGGAAAAGGTGTCAGTGGTCGGAGAAGTTTGAGAGGCACTGGGCTAAGCCAGGTTCAAGAAAGATCCCCAACCGCAGGACTTGTCAGAGACTTTAATGGGCCAACTGACTGAATCTTCAAGAGAGGAACGTGGTATTTCCCCAACTATTTGGCCATGGAAGTTCTTCTTTCAAGTTTGCATGTTGCTGGATTGGTGGACTCGAGTGGGAAACACACATGGGAGATGTAGTACTCTGGTATTTTCTGAAAACGTGCATTAAAGGGTTAATGCTGCCTGAGATGCCCAAAGTCCCGTGACTGTTTAAAGAAATGAGCTCACTGAATCCCCGGGGTGTGAACACTTCAGGGGACATGAAGGAAGCTCATTTCACTCTGTGTTGATTCCAGAGACCTGCTGGTGCACAAGGCGGGGCATGGCAAACTGGACACGCTGTGTCCTATGTACGAAAGGTGCACGACCACTGTCTGTTCAACTTACTGTCTCATTCAGTGACTATACGAGACCCTTATATTAGTTTGATAGGAGCTTGATACTTAGTTTCATGTGAAGTATAAGCTCCAACCATGACCATATGCAAGGCAAGCTATACGTACGATATTTATACAAGCAAGAAAGGAAATAAAATTACCAGGTGAGGTGGCCATTCCTGTGGCTGAGGCTGAAATTGTCAAACAAACAGAAACTAAAATAAGACAAAATACAAACAAGAACCCCACCCACAAATAGGACATTTAGAAGATATTTTTTAATTTAAAAATATATACTTTGGGGATACTAAAATTAGATGAACGTGACTTTTGAATGTGAAATTGAAAATAAGGCAGGTTCCTTGGATGAGACTGGAATAGAAAGGAGGAAGCGGGAAGTGAGAAACGCTGACGGGGTTGGAGAACAGCACACCCTCCCCGGCAGTCTCAGGGAGACCGAGGGTGAGTACCTGAGCAAACGGCGCTGGCGTCCTCGTGGTGGCCACAGTTGTGGATGGACAAGCCCAGATGCTGACACTGGCCCAGCATGGTCTCGTCGCCCCGGCACTGCACGTTGTCCAGGAGGATGTGCCCTGTGCCCGCCCCGAAGTGGCCGTTCCCCAGGGCACCAATGCCCTCCCCGCAGCCCAGCTGCTGGCACACCACGTGGGCAGCGTTGATGTCCCAGAGGTCATCACACACTGTCCCCCACGTGCCATTGTGGTAGACTTCGACGCGTCCTTCACAGCGGTTCCTCCCGCCCACCAGCCTGATGACGGGCAAGTCTGAGAGAGAGAGAGAGACTCGGGGTTCTTACTGGAATGTGACCAGCAATTCTGACAGTCATTTCTAGCAGGCTTTTCTTAACTCTTATTGTCTAGAGTCTCTTGTTTCCCTTGTCTGGGCCCCACAGGAAGAAGTCAAGTAAGTGCTCACAAACACAGTGACTGGCTTTTCCAACTATTTCCTATTTCACGTATTTTGTCCCATGTTGCCATCCTCAGATATGGTAAATGGGGGGAGAAGCAAAATGCCATTTTAGAGCCAGGTCATCAGGTTGCTAAGCAACAACATCAGAATGTATCCAACTCAAACTTTTTGTTATTTCCTTTAGGACAAACAAGTCTGTTGGCCCAGGGTCAAAGTTTAGAAATCCGGGGTGGCACCAGGGACCAGACAAGCAGCCATATGACCTGGTAACTCTGCCTACGCACTGGCCCTGTGTATTCTCAGTCCTGGGGAGGCATGAATCTGGGGGTGGGGACCCTGACATCACTGGCTATAACCTCAGGGAGCCTGCTAGACACACTCAGCGACCAGGACCCCGGGACAGAGACAAAGGATTACCGTCTGTAGGAGCCATTTCTGTTGGTTCTGGGGCGACGTCGGTAGCTAAAAGAGAAAGCCCGAGGCATTGATGTGAGTGGATTTGGCACGCTCGTGGGCACAGCTGTGTGGGCCCCTGAGTCACACTAGTGCCATGTGGTGTTGAGGACACTCTGGCTAAGGCAGCTCTGTCACAGGCAGGACAGCATCTCTAAGGCCCGAGTCCAAACCAGGTAGTGTCTCTGAACCACCTTCCCTCACCTGGGTGAGATGCTGGCTTTTGGACACTAACTGGAAGCACCCATCCGAGTTTTTCCAGGGAGGAGCCCCTTGGGAGATTTGGGGCTACAAAATGGACAGATGAGCATTCGATGCCATTTAATCCAGGGTTTTCATCAGGAGGCACCATGACTCATTGGGAACGTCCAGCACCCACTTTTCAGGTTAAAAAAACTACGGAACAATACAGTGTGATAGAAATATCTGAAAGGCCAAAGAGGCCCCTCTTGGCCCCTCTTTACCAGTGCTAGCTAGCTCTCTCTCGAGTCTGTCAGGTATAATGAACTATTGTTTCTCTGAGCCACTATTCTCAGGATGGGAGAGATTGCTAGAAGCACCCCCCATGCAGGTGTTTTAAAACTTACATAAACAACATGACAGACCAAAGTACCAGGACCCCGAGTCCAATGAAAACAGCAGAACAAACTGAAGCCTGCACTAGCAGGCCCCAAACCTCCCGACTTACAACTCATTGCCATGACTACCCAGCCGCACCCTCCTCCCCCTTTATCACCCAATAAAAACTCACAGCCCCAACTTTTCACTGCTGGCACATTTCTCCATACCAGCCCTTTGCCTCTCTTGGGAGAGTAAAAATAAAACTTTGCTCTCTGCATGTATTCTCTTTGTGAATTCTTTCATAGCCCACTTCACTGGACACTCTAAACCACTACTTCCTGTCATCCAGGAAGATGGGGCCAGAGCTACCACCAAACAGATTGCTCCTTGGGGCCTCCAGGACCCCCCACAGCCCAGCTGCTGGCACAACCCCTTGGGTGGCAGGCAGGTCCCAGAGGTTGTCTCACATGGTCCCCCAGGTGCCATTGTGGTGGATCACCATGTAGCCGTCATACCTGCTCCACCCCACCGCCAGCCTCACCATGGGCAGATCTGTAGGTGCCAAGAGCCACATCGTCTTGAGAAGGTTCCCTTGTCTCTCAAATGAGACAGCATTTTTGGTGACAGAATTCTACCCCATCTGCAGGTTGCTGACCCAGCTGCATAGGTCCCTGGGGAACTGATATGCAGAGGAGACCAGATGGCTGCTTTTGTATCTGACATTTAGCATGAACTACAATGCTTCTCCTTGCCGGGCAGTTTTTCTACAGGAATCCAGGCCACAGGTCGGCTTCATAGAGATGTAAACACATAAAAATCACCTTCTGCTTTCATCCTCTTTGGGGGTACCATTTTTTATGTGGCTTCTCTAAAAACTCAGAATAATTCAGCTGCACATCTGGGTTTCAGACTTGGCATTTCTAACCCAGTCCTCCACAGACTATTATGAAATTGTCAGGACAACATTAATTTCACTTTACTTGAATTTAAAAATTATAAAGTGTTTATTGGAGGGTGATGGAAGAGCTGGAGACTGGAAGAGCAAGCAGAGGGAGAGATGGTGCCGCTGCTGCTGCCGAAAGGTAAGGGACTGGCCAAGTGAAACTGTCCCCTGAACCAAAAGCAGCCAAAGGTGATTCTCGGATTCAGAGCTCCAGGGACTGGCACTGGTTCAAGGGGCCCCCTTGAGAAGGGCCCATAACAGCCTAGTTAGGGCCAGGGCCTCAGTACAAGCCTTCCAAGGAGGCTGCAGGGGCAGGGGGTGAGCTGACTCTCCTTGAAAGGGAGAATCCACACGAGGAGAACCCCCTGTACTGCCAGCTCTCCCCTAATGAGCACATGTCTATTTCACACAGCACCAGGGCCACGAAAATACCATTGGCAGGACCCAGCCCAAGGAAGACGGTTTCAGAGAGTAATAATGGAAAAAGTACCTAGTGGGTGGAAGCCATGTGGCTGCTCCCCAGGCGGTGAAGGAACTGTACCGGTTACAAGAGAAACAGTCATCATGAGAGCACATTCCAAACAAACAGTGAAGTTTCATGCTCATCTCAAGCACCATTGAAATCACATGCAGGAATTGGACTTTAAAAAATTCCATTCGATCGCTAATCAAATAGTTAACAGCTAAAGTGTGATGGTAGCACACACTGTTCTAATTAAGAAGATAAAAGAAATAAAATTGATGTTGGGATTGTGCAAATGTGGCCCATAGGCCTGGGTCACGTGGCCAGAACCAGCATTCAGCATCCTGGGTCCTGGGTAAGGCTGCCCCAGGCCCACCTGCCCCAGGCCCACCTGCCCCAGACCCATCTGCTCTCTCTGCCCTGCCTCAGCCTCTGGTGCATGCACAACCATTTTGGGTCAAAAGCGGGGATCTCAGGGTCCTGCTGAAGTGCAGATCTTGTATGTGGAAGGGACGACCCATGGACCTGTGAGCACCCAGGACAGAAAGAGCAGGGCCCTGTGAGACTCTGAAACAGCCCTGTGTCTTCACCTTCTGGAAGGGCGGGAGGGTCTGGGGGTCAGGGTGTGGTCAAGGACAGTGGAGGCTGGCAAGGGAGACAGACTCTGCACTAGATGGCAAGCCAGCCATTGGCAAATAAAATCGGTGCGAACTCACAGATCCCTGGGTGTCCAGTGGCTGCAGACTCTGTGGAGAGAAAGGCAACAGGGCAGTGGAGAAACAGTGGAAACCAGTGTGGTGGACACACTCAGAGATCGGTGTCTAGTTTAGATGCGACTTGACTAGCTGGAGTAAACAATGTTCTTAAGCGCCCAGGGCTGTCCCCTCGGGGCTTTTACAGACCAGTGTAGATTGCGTCACCTGGCTAAAAGCTCTGAGGCACTGATTCTGAAAGAATTTGACTTGGCAATGAAAATACCATGACCATCAGCAGAACAGTTAACATTCTTGCATTTATCATAGGTCATGTGCTGGACTAAATGGTCTGTTTAATCTTCCCAACAATGTTATGAGGAAAGTACCATTATTTTCTTTTCTTTAAAAGTGACCGACCTTTGTAGACCCTCAAGTTGAATGCCCTCCCCTGCATCAAACGGCTGGCACTGTGTCCAGAGTCAAAACAGAAACCTGCTGTCCCAGGCACGGGGGCCGGTCTGAGGCATGGAGGCATTTCCAGGCTTTATTTGCAAATTCCAGGTGTGACTGGGGCAGCTCCACAAGGGGCACCTGTGCTCACCTGAGCAGATGACGCCAGCGTCCTCGTGGTGGCCGCAGTTGTGGCTGAACCAGTCGCCGTGTGGGCACTGCGCCAGAGAGGACTCGCCTCCCGTGCAGTTGACATCATCGAGGAGGATGCTGCCTGACCCGGGGGGAAAGCCGGCTCCCGGCAGGGCGGACAGGGCCAGGCCGCAGCCCAGCTGTCTGCAGACCACGTGGGCATCCTCTATGGACCAGCTGTCATCGCACACCGTGCCCCAGGTGTCGGCGTGGTAGACTTCCACTCGGCCCTCACACCTGCTTGCCCCATTCACCAGCCGCAGGCCCAGACCTTGGTGGACATTCCAAACAACGACCTCTGTCAGGGCTCATCCAGAGAGGTCGCCGGAAGAGAAACTCAGGATGTCCTGGAAAGTGCACTGACTATTGATAATAACAAACCTACTCTCATTTCATTTCTTGCCTTGGGTATTATTTACTCAGTGTGCTAGTCAAGGTTACAACTGGTTAGGAAGCACTTTGCCCCATAGCTGACTGGCCCAGTGACTTGCATTATGGTGTTGCTGCCTCCTTCTCTTTCACTGTACCCTGAAGTCTTGGGCCTGTCACTCACAGGGTGGCTGGATTCCCCATGAGAACCTATCCTGCACACTCTAATCGTGGAGTGTAAGTAAGTACGATTCTGTGTGCCCTTGCACACGTCCGTTCAATGTCAATAGCAACAGTTCCCATCTGTGTCATTTTATAATCAGGTACAATGACATGTGTGAAGACAGGCTGGGAAGTCACTGCAGGCTGACCCCCGTGTTCAGTGGGCAGTTACCAGAAAGGTCAGAGGCTGGCTGTGCTTAGAACACAGACAGCCCCACTGGGCTCACAGCAGAATGGGTAGGGATCTGGTGTCAGTGGGTACCCCATTCCCCTTCCTAGGTGCCAGCTTCTAGCCAGCCCCAGTTAGCCATTCTTCTATCCCAGTTTCTTCTCTCCTCTCACTTTCCAACCACAGATTTTCTGGGTGAACTCAGACATTATGAACCCTTCCCCCAGTGCAGCCTTGCGTGCGGCCTGAGTGGAGGAGCTTGGTTCCCACGGGGACACTTCCTCCCACAGAAATGCTGAAGGTTTTCTGAGCCAAAATCTACAGTGGGGAGGCATTGAAGAGAAGGGAAGATTACCTGTGGGCGTGGGCACCTCTGTCAGCTTTGGAAAATGCGCTGAGGACGGATAGAAAGGGGAAAGCAGCGAGTTACACAAGATCTCGGGTGTCAAACACATTGAACTCTCAATCACCTGCTGGTGGGCTCTCTGCCTTGTGAATCGGTTAGTTTCTGGGTTTAAACTGGTCGGCTCCCCAAGTCCTTTCTCTGTGGGGAGCACTCCCTCCATCACCCCGCTGGTATGCCCACAGCCAAGTGATACAAGTTCAAGAAAAGCAAAGCACGGTGGTTGCTAGATAGTCTTAAAAAACAGACGTATTTTCAAGTCAAGACAGCATCCTCTGGGGATCACTGCTACCTAGCATAACCTCCTCCAGTGCCTCCTTCGAAGGTTCGGGGTCATTCCCCACTTCCCCAACCCTCCTCCGCACATTGTATTTTCTCTTAAGGACCTGCCATGGGAAAGCAGCCGAAATGTGACAACTACTGGCCAATCGCAGAATCAGGGAAATACTAAACGGCAGTGCTTTCACTCCTTCATCCTTTATGGTTCCATTAAGGGGTGAGCAGTGGACAGAGATCAGTGCCCGGCTGCCACCTAGCCAGCCCCACGTGGCCACACTGCCCTCCCACCTCTATCCCAGTTCCTTCTCTCCAGGGAGATCCGCGGAACCCCACTGGCCTCAGGAAGCAAATGCTATGAGCCTCCTCATCCGCATCCAGAGGAGGAAACCGAGGCCTTGAGTGGCTCTGACACTCACTCAGGGTTCCCCAGCTAGTAAATGATGAAGTCAGGATGACACACCCAGGGCATTTGGCCCCTAAGCCACTCCCCTCACACACACTTTGTCACAGCAAGGTACAGACAATGAGTTGAGAACAAGTGAAGTTACCTGGAGCTAGGGGACTCTCCTCAGCGGGAGGTGTTGAGGAAGGCAGGGCAGCTGTGAGGAACAAACCGAAAAGTGAGACAGCTCATGCCCCTTCATTCTTCATGAACCCAAGAGGTCGACTTGCCTATTGGATCATGAAGGCCATGGCTGGTGTGGCTCGAGAGGGCCCTGTCTTGTCGGGGGAGAAGTTGCACCCAGTCTGGGGATCTAAGAATTGCCTGGAGTTGCCATGGTTACAGCCACCAGATGGCATTGCTTTTGTTTCTGTTTTGCCACCTGACTCTGCAAGGTCATTTTGTGATTTTTTCTTTTTTTGGGGGGTGGGGTGGGGACTATGGTCACAGTCACGGTCATCTAGTGAGGAGCATCTATCTTGCTGGTGGCTTTGGGCTTGTAATTCTCCCTGGGTGTGTGTCTCTTGCCTCCCAGAGTACATGGTATTCCAAGGGCAGAGCCATGGTGTCTCAAAGGCAAGCATCAGAACCTTCAGCACCAGGAGGGAGCTGAAGGGAGTGGGCATGGACTTGGGCCTGGAGCTCCAGGGTCCGGGAGGAAAGGACTCAGAGCTGCTGCCTGTGACCTTTCCCTCAGCCCTGACCCCTTACCCATCGCCCTGCCCTGGGCCCTACTTCCAAACCTCCCTGCTCTCTAGGGCCCCCCCCACCCCGGGCCTGTCTTCTGACATCACACTTGACGTGATGGACATTGACATGATGCCACACTCTGCATGACTTCAGCTCCTGCTTCGTTCAGGACACTGATTCTGTCCCTGGACTTCTTTCCTCTCCTCCCAGAACCTTCCAGTAGCCCACCTCCTACTTGCCCTTCCTCCTGTCACTGCAGCCAGGTCTATGGTAAGCCAGTTTGCCTCCTCCTAGCCACACCTAGAAGGATATGGAAATAGATGGGGGCTCTCGACTCCAACCACTGAACTTATTTGCAGAAACTCGATGGGGATCGGGGGTTGAACCACAGGGACGGTTTCCAGAGGCCTGACTCATGGCTGGTGGGGTGGGAGATCCTTCCAGGTGGTACCTTTTCTATCTTAAGAGTTACGTATTTATTGTACTAAAATTAAAAGATGCACATTTGGTTTATTGATATTTTCAGATATACATGGTATGAATTGATTAGATAAGCTAGTGCACTGTATTTTCTCACCCAAGGACATGCTTATTAACTTTAGAGAGAGGGGAAGGGAGAGAGAGAGACACCGATGTGAGGGAAAAACATCGACCGGTTGCCTCTCGTACGTGCCCCACCGGGATGGAACCCACAACCTAGGCATGTGCCCTGAACCGGAAACAAACTCCTGGCCTTTCAGTTTACAGGATGACACTCCAACCCAGCCACACCAGCCAGGGTGGTATTTTAATTTTTAAATACGTTAACATTGTTTTACTGCTGCTGCATTTATTTTTATGCACTATTTAAGGCAATCCATCCTGGCTCTCCATTTCTGGTGCTGATATAAAGTGTTTGTGAAATGAATTCATCTAAGTGAGGCAAGAAGAGTCCACATAAATGGAAATCTTAAGAAAATTAATAGTGTGGGTGGTCAGTGGGTGTGGCAGGGGTCATTCAGGGACACCTGTACGGCTGGTGCTTGGGAAAGGTGGCTGAGCCCAGCCCAGGATTTCCCTGCAGTGTACTGGGGAATGTTGTTTCTTCCACCCACTGCCTGAGAATCAACTCACCAGAGCAGATGACGCCGGCATCTTCATGGTGGCCACAGTCATGGGAGAACCAGCCACCGTGCAGGCACTGCCACAGTCTGTCTTCAGTCCCCATGCACTCCACGTTGTCCAAAGTGATGGGGCCCCGGCCTGGGTCAAAATGTGCTCCCCTAGGGGCTGACACAGCTGTGCCACAGACCAGCTGCCTGCACACAACCTGGGCATCTCGCAAGTCCCAGCCGTCATCACACACTGTCCCCCAGGTCCCATTGTAGTGCAGCTCCACACGGCCTTCGCACCGGTGACTGCCATTGGCCAGCCTGAGGGCCACATCTGGAAATGCAGACACATCCCCCTGTCACTGCCTTCGAGGAAGACCTGGAGCTCCCCCTGAGCTGCCCAGCTCTGGGAGTGGGGGACTCTGCTCTTACCCGGGGGTAGCGAGCTGTGGTGGGGTAGAGTGGCTGCCAACGTAGTTCAGGTACAATTGCTTATGTCAGTGTGATTTTTTGTTTTTAAAGCTTCTTCCCCAGACAAGATTGTCCACTTGACAGAGGCCAAAGGAGGCCCCGGAGGCCCTGTGTGAAGTGGGACACACCAGGGACGTGAACGCTCAGTGTTCCTGCCCTCAGTCGGGAGCAGCATCCTCTGGAAAGGAGGAAAGGAACTTCCCACGCATTTGCAGTGGAGGGGACTCAAAGCCTGCATGAGCCCAGTTCTCCTTCTCAGCACAGAGGATGCACCCTGATGTTGGAATGCAGGTGCGTGTGGTCCAGCCACCCGTGTTGGGTGTTCAGCCACCCTCTCCAGGCAGATTTGGGGGGTAAACTAAGGAGCAAGGGGACCCCTTTTCCATCCCTAGTCTCCAGGCACCGAGTTGGCTATCCGACCTTGTCATCATTACTCCGCAGGACCAGGGACTAAGGTGACCGAAGGACTTACCAGTATTATTTTCATTTTGCATGATGGACTCGTAGGTGGCATGAAAGCCACTGTTGGTGACAATATCGTTGCTGTGGAAGACCACTGTCAAGCGATTTGAGGAGGAGGTAAATACTGGGGTTATACTGGAACAGAACCTCCCCAGAGAGAAAGATTCATTCTGTGGGCCATCGAAGATTTCAACAAAGTCGTATGGACAGCCATGGACGTTTTCCAGCCTGTGAAATGACAATATCACTCAGTTTCAAACCACTGGGGCTTTTCCCGCAGTCAGTGCTACTCAGATTGGTTCAGGGAAGGTTCTGGAAAAGCTGTCTGAAACCTGCATCTCTTTACACAGGTTGAAGGAAATGAAGACCCTGTGGATGTAGGCAGTATGTACCTTTCTGTTCCAAAAATGTTTTCATGTTGAATGTTTATATTCAACTGTATTTTCTGAACACTTATTACAAGCACAAGGAAGGTAATTTAAGTAGTATTGACAGGTGTTTTGCTGAAAAGTATGTTTTTCTCCCACACCCTGATTTGCCCCCTCTAGCTTCATCCCCCTTCCCAGAAGCAGATGGAATGAACGGTTCTCCTTCCTTCCATGCACGGCCTGTGCACAGAAGGCGGCTGCAGGACGGGCACCCGTGGTTTCCTGCAGACTGCTGCACAGCAGCGCACCCCCCTGCATGGCAGCACTGCGTGGGTGTGCCAGACTCCAGTTAACGGACTTGCTGCTGATGGGGCGATTGGGTCGTTTCCAGTCTATGGCTCCTGTGAGATGCCCCATGGTGGTTCTCCATGCCATGAGGCCCTCTCTATAGACCGAGTTCCTGGAACTGGAACTGCTGGGTTAAAAGGTCTGTGTAGCCATATTTTGATCACTGTTACTAAGTGGGCCTCCAAGGCTTGCCTCACTTTTGAGAATTAAATAGAGAAGTTGTTTGTTTATTGATTGATTGATTGATTGATTGATTGATTTTTGCAGGGGGATGGGTAGGTGGGTGTGGGCCAGAACAAGCTACAGAAGGGTAAAGTAAAAAATAGGAAAATTTTACTCACGCCAGCAGGTCAAATGTTAGTTTGACACAAGCCCTGTCGTCCACCTGTATGTCCCAGGCACATGTCACATTTGTGGGGTATTTTTTAGGATACCAAGGGCTGGTGAAGGAGCCTGAAGCATTTGTGAGCAAACCGCCACAGTGGAAATTTTCATCTGCAAGAAACAGTGACGAAACCCCATGGGAGGGGATCTGACTCCTGCGGGTGCTTTTGGAGGGGTCTGGAGGGGACCGAGTGAGGGCAGGAGTCAGAAATTGTTCTAGGGCTGCTTTGGCTGGTAGCCAAAAAGTTAGCTTTGGAGACCCCTCGGAGTTTCCCATGCTGCTCTTTGTCAGCTCAGAGCATTGTGGGTGTCCTGTCGGGTGACAGGGCTTCTCTGAGAAGAAATAATCGTGATACTCGGTTGAAAGGACTTTATGAACCCACACGCACAGACAGGTCTCAGCATGCGTGTTAGCGCAAAGGATGCAAAGACAATGTGAGCTGCAGCATCCTCCCTCAGCACGGTGCGCTCTGAAACAGCTTGCAGTAGAAGATCCCTCACGTTGTACACAAATCCCAGCTGAGATCAAGACCAAGGTTACTCAAGCATCCAACTCATATCTGAAATATTGGAATCAGGCTGTATTTGTTAAAAGCCCCTCTCTCCTGCAGCTTCTCACTTATAAAAGGGGGAAAGAACACTCGCCAAGTTGCTGCAAGTGCCGAAATTGAAAGCAGAGCAAAGAGAAACCACACGCAGGGTCTCAATGAAGCTGACGCACCTGTAGGGGGGCTGTCACCAGCTGACCCTGAAAATACACAGAGAGAAAAAGGACACTGTGAGTGAGGTGTTTTATCCAGAATAATCACTCCTCTGAGATACTCAGAAATATTGGCACTCGAAGCTGTGCCCCCGTGGGCAGAGAGGACTCTGGCTCTTCATGAGTTTGGACATTTGCACACCATGGGCGTGGACGGGTGAAGTTTGCTACAGCCCACTGAGGGCTGAGCCTGGGTTTCTGTTATATTCCTGCTCTCGGCAGTGTCCATAGCATGGCTGGCACTGTAGGCCCTTAGCCCCCCTCTCTGCAGGCACCGACTCGGAACCCCACTGGCCCAGAAACTGCATTGCTGGTGAATCTGAGCTCTTCCTCCCTCCTGCCTGTCTCCCTATTCTCTGTGTCTTCCAGCCCCACCATTATTTCAGTGCTAATGAGCTGCATTGTTATCGTTAATTAGAAACAGAGAATTTAATTTGCTCAGGCCCCAACTTCAGGATGAAGAATAGCTAGAATTCACAGGTGTCAGGGGACTGGCAATGGGTTGAAGTACAAAGAAAAGCAGTACCTGAGGGTCCTCCCTCAGGATTGCCATCAACACCCACACAAAGACAGAAGAGAGATGGACAGACGCATTAAGACCATCACATCCTCCATAAAAGAAAATCAGGCACTTTTTGTTAGGATCAAGCACATCCTACTTTGGGCAGATGTGAGCATAGTATCGGAAACCATTCACATCGGTTTAGGATTGGCCACCCATGTCTGTGCCCACTGGCTTTCAGGCCCATGAGGGCCCTCATCTAGCTGCTGGAAACACTAAACTTGGAAACTTGGATTTCTTCAGTTGTGCTTACTGATGGGGCTGAAGGTTCTCTGGTAACGGAGCTGAGCTCCTTCTTTCCCAGGGCTCCTTGGAGGCCATACCTACAGAGTAAGGCCCACCATGGGGGCTTGGCAGTGCCTCTGCTTGCCTTATCCATGAAACAAGGATGTCAGTGGGCTCTCTTTCACTGGTCATGGAGATGAACCAAGAATGTGCACTGGTTTCAGTGCAGATCCTGGCAGGTGCTAGGCGATCTTCGGACACCAGCTACTAGTCCTACTCAAGAGAGTGTGGATCGCCACCAACACTGTGGCATGTCTATCCAGGACTGGGATGTCTGCTGACTCACACCCTCTAATGAATCCCTGCAACCTTCAAGGTGGGAACCTTGACACTTTTACAGGTACCAAAATTGAAGGGAAAGAAAACAAATTCTTAAGTAGGTCAACTTAAAAAGATGTTTTGAAGCCCAGTGCTCCGTTCTGAGTAACTGCCTGCTGGCATCAACTTCTCCCTTCCCAGAGGCTGCTGCTCGGTGGCGCTGTGAGGTGTGCTGTGCTCCACGGGGCTCACCTGAGCAGATGGCGCTGGCATCCTCGTGGTGCCCGCAATTGTGGGAGAACCACCCGTTGTGTGTGCACTGCCACACCTGGGCTTCGTCCCCAGTGCACTGCACATCATCCAGCATGATGTGGCCGGTCCCTCTGTCAAAGAAGCTCTGAGCCGGGGCTGATAAGGCCTTGCCGCAGCCCAGCTGCCGGCACACCACACTGGCATCTTTCAGGTCCCAGCTGTCATCACACACGGTGCCCCAGGTGCCATTGTAGAAGACCTCCACCCGGCCCTCACACCCGTGGCTGCCATTCACCAGTCTCAGGGACACACCTGGGGGACAGAAAGGCAGGTTTGAGGTGTGGTGCTGTCCCCAGACTCTAGGACCTTCTTCAGGTAGAGAATGCTCAGTAGCACATGGGCACATGTCCCCGTATTTGCTGTTGGACACTAGAGAGAGTGGCCCTATGTCCTGATCTGCCTGGCATAGTCCTGGTTTACGGCTATCATAGATCCATGAATGCTTGTTCATTGTTTTAGAGTTCCTTTGAAATTCTCAAAAGTATCCTGAATGGAGGATAACTTACATGGTCTCCCTAAGCATAACCCACTGAGAGTTCTGAAATGTCCCCATGTCCTGCTGTGTAAGTACCGTGGTGGTTTTTATATTGAATTCAGCTGGAGGCGGGTGGGCAGGTAGCTGCAGCTGGACATAGTTTTGCTCCAGAGGCTTTGCCGATTGTGTGTTCCCTTCCCTCGGAGAGCAGCGAGGTGCTCATTTGGGCCCCCACGTGCACACATAGCCAAGACACAGCAGGAGACTTAGCCACCCACTTTCCCAGACAATGTTTTGGTGAGGGAAGATGATGGTGAGTGTCAGAGTGGGGCTGGGGAGTAGTTGCAGGCTGTTGGTGTCAGAGCGGATGTCCCTCAGGCCATCATTAATGAAGGTGGGCTCCACAGGCCAGATTTGGGAAGCACCTCTTCTCTTCAAGGAAAAGGACACAAATTAGATGTAGCCCTGCAAGGTACATTTCAGGATACCTACCGCTCTCCCTTTCGTCAGGCTGGGTGGCTTTGTACTGGGCGTAAAACCCCGTGTTGGTGATCGCAGCATCACTCCTGAACACCACGGTCATGATGTTCGCAGAGGAGAGGAAGCTGAGCTCCGCCCCGGTGCAAAATCTGCCCAAGGAGAGGGAGGCAGCTTGCCGTCCATCAAACACTTCAAGAAAGTCATAGGGGCACCCATAGACGTCTTCTAACCTGAGGTGGCAAAGCAGAGTTAATCTCCCTAAGGACATCTGCATAAATGTCTTAAATAAAATCAGTATTTGCCTTGTATCTAGCCAGAAACTGTCATTGACCCTGCCACCCCCTTCCAACCTCACGCCCCACCAATGGACTTCACCCCGTCCTTCCCTCATGGGACTGGCCCAGGTCCGCCCGCCTTCCATCACATCTCACCCACTCTGCGTCGGCTCCCTCCCTCCATCCCCTACTGCTGCCCAGGCTTTCAGTCCCTCCCACCGTCTCCATCTCTGCCTTGAGGGTTCCCTGTAAGTCCCCTGACTCTTTATTCAAACTCTGCCACTCCCTGGGGTGGTGGCAAACATCCACTAGGCCCCATTGAGTAAAACTCTCACAAGAGCCAGGGGGAATGGTGACGGCTATCAAAGCTCCAGTGGCCTGTTGGGTAGGACTCTGCCCAATGTGGCGACTTCCTTGTTCCCATGTTTTCCTGACACGTTTCATCTGACCTGGGTGATCAGAGAAGCTGTCCCTGATCATCCTGCCTAGTGCTGCCTGTGCCCCTGTCATTCTCCGTCTGGTTCCCATGTCCGCATGCATATATTTTCTTTGTAGCACTTACCACCTTATCCCTAACTGAAACTGCCTGTCCAGTTTTGTTTTGTTCAAGTGCTGGTTGTCTCCCCTTCTAGATTGTAAACTTCATGAGGGCACTGAAGTCTGTCTTGTTTGTCTTGTCCAGCACTACACACTCATTCCTAGACTGGTGCCCACACAGAGTGGGCTCAATAAACACGCATTTAAAGAACATCAACATTTGAGCCCTGGCTGGTGTAGCTCAGGGGATTGAGTGTGGGCTGTGAACCAAAGTGTCACTGGTTTGATTCCCAGTCAGGGCACATGCCTGGGTTGAAGGCCAGGTTCCCAGTAGGGGGCATGTGAGAGGAAACCACACACAGATGTTTCTCTCCCTCTCCTTCTCCCTCCCTTCCCCTCTTTCTAAATAGAAATAAATAAAATCTTTATTAAAAATTTTAAAAACAAAAAAATAAAGAACATCAACATGTATCTAACATGATAGAAATGCAACACACACATTTGCATTTAAATAGCAGTAAATAGACTTTGGTGCATGTGAGTGCTCATTGCCTGATATATATACAATAGACACAATTATACTTGTACATAAACTGCTGGATTTGAAAACATGCTCCATGTAGAACACATCTGTTCCAATGAAGTAAGAGCCAAGAACTTCAAAAGAACCAATTTTTAGTTTTTAAAGAAAAAGGGATACTATTTTTATGTAAGGCGACCTTCCAATCTCAGAAGTCATATCATTAGAAAATAAAGCACAACTCACTTAGAAAGAATGAAATGGCATACTTTATATATGGATATAATTTCAACAAATCAAGTGTGAAGCAAAACCTTATAGAAGCCGAAATAGAAAAAAGTGAGGCAAGCTTTGGTGCAAATTAAGATTTCTGTTTCAGCACTATTGATAATGGAGGCTAGATAATTCTCTGCTGTGGGGTCTGTCTTGGTGGCTGTCCCCAACTTTTTGACAGTTTCTCCATGGATGAGGCGAGGGTGGTTGGGGCAGAGACAGGAGGCGGAACTCAGGAAGTAATGTGAGTGACGCTTCGCCCACTCACCCACTGCTCACCCCCTGCTGCGCAGTCCGGTTCCCAACAGGCCAGGGACTGGTCTGCGGCCCAGGGGCTGGGGACCCTTGAACTGTGGGATCCTTAGCAGCATTGCTGGCCTCCACCCACCAGGTGGCGGTGGCAACTCCCCATGGAGACAATCAAAAATATCTGCAGACATAGCCAAATGTCCTGTGAGGCGGTATAACTGTTCCCAGCTGAGACTCACTGGAGCAAATAATTACTAACTTTATGTCCCAAATAACAGCTGTTTTCCAGAAGTGATGAAATGGTACTCTGTGTCCCAAAATGCTGGAACTAAACATTTAATAGATTTGAAATATAAGGTACCAAATCTTCCCACATTGCTTTCAACAAGCACATGTGTGTGAAATGAATGAATGAGTGAGTGAATGAATGAATCAATGATAAATATATCAACTCCACCCCTCACTGCCTCCCCATTTTACATTTGAAGGCAGCATTTTGCCATTCAAGTCTTTGGCTGCTGTGGCCAATGAGCATAGATGGAAGGCAGTGGCAGAGGTCCGGGACAGACTGTGTGACAATGTGAGGAAGAGAGAATGACTCACATGAGACCAGTGTGGAAAGATGAAAACAGGGTTAAATGTTATTAGGAAAAGTAATTTTGATTAAAAATTTACTGGTGTATGCATGTGTATAGAACTATATATACATGTAAATAGGCACTAAAATAGGGTGAGTTTCTTTAAAAATAGGTGCTGGTTGGAAAAAGAAATGGGAAGTCCAAGGCATGTGATGAAAGAAATGAGTGAGCTGAGGCTATGGAATTTGTAGGGGAAAAGTCTTCAGTAGAGATGGGGTGGGAGCGGGTTTGTTCTGTGCAGCATCGCAGGGAAGAATGTAGGTCCGAAATGGGACAGAAGAGCAGATACGGGTTTAGTCAGAGGAAGACACTGTGTGCCTGGGGGGAGGTGACCAAGAGTGGAGGGGTGAGGTCTGCACAGTGGGTTACCTCGGCTGAGGCTTGTTGGCTTGGTGTCAGGGATGCTGGTGAGATATTCTCTAGTTGCATAGGAAGCTGAGCTCAGTGATGAAAAGACTCCCCTAAACTCAGAGGACCAGACCAACTTTCACCCAAAACGTAAAAGGGTTTGTCACATGGTGCTATCAACTGAATGTTTGTGTCCCCTAGACTTCATATGTTGGAATCTAACCTCCAATGTAACAGTATTAGGAGGTGGGGACTTTGGGAAGTGGTTAGGTCATGAACATGGCACCCTGACAAGTGGGATTAGTGTCCTTTTAAAGAGACCCAATAAAGCTCCCTCATCCCTTCTGCCATGGGAGATGATAGGGAAAGGACCATCCTCTGTGACAAAATGGTCCCTCATGAGACACTAAATCTGCTAATGTATCAATCTCGGACTTTCTGGCCTCCAGAACTATAAGAAAGAAATGTCTGTTGTTTATGAAGCTGCACAGTTTATGGCACTTTTGTTATAGAAGGCTGGGCAGACTAGGACACAGAAATGCTGCGTCTTTGAGGAAAGCATGGATTCTGATCTAACCCGGCATTTGGAGCAGAGAAAGGTTGAGCTGCTTACTTCAGGCTTGGGATGGTCAGTTCAATGTAGAACGTCTCAGCCACATGTATCACCCAGACGCACTGCATGTCAGTGGGGTAGTTTGTAGGGAACCAAGGACTGGAGAAGGAGCCCAGCAGACTTGAAATTACTCCCCCACAAGAGTAACTTCCTCCTGTAAAAGCAGACAAAAGGCCCACAGGTAGCATTTTCAGGACAGCATGTTACATTTCCCCAGGTGTAGAAGCCAGAATTCCACCAAGCTCAACAGTGAATCACAAAATGGGAATGGGTCATGCTGGTGTAGACATGGCTGTGGCTTGGCTGGTGTGTGATTGTACCAATCAGGGGGAATGAGGGAGGTGGAAAGATGTAGGCAGCACCCTCAACTGATTGTAGGTGAGATTGGAGATGGGATTGGACAGGGATGTGGTAGGAATGAGGTGCCCAGCCCATACTTCATTAAAGCTCTCCCTGGCTTCCTGCCATGCGAACCAGGTGAATTCACAATCCTTTTGTGAGGGCACCAACCCACCAATTCCTCCCTCTTAAGGAGGTCAGGACAGACAGATGTCACCCTGCTTTTATGAATTACCATAGAGATGCCATCCTTTACAGGTTATACTTGCACTGAAGGAGAGTTACCTTGTGGTATAGAAGCTTGAGGAACAGCAGCTGCAAAAATCAAACCCCAAGACAATCAGGAAAGAGCTTAGCATCATAAAATCATTTTCTACTGAAGTCCAAATAAATGAACCGGCCCTTCCTTGCTCTGCTGTCCCAAGAGGAGAGTTTTGGATTTCATCTCATTTGGGAGATGTAGCTCTTAGCTCATGGTCCAAGCCACTGGTTCTCAACCTCAACTGTACATCAGAATCCCATTGGAAGCTTTGAATACAGCTGATGGCCAACTGTGCCCCTAAGGACTCTGGTGTGACTGGGCTAAGGTGCAGCATGGACCTTGGGAAAACTCCTTGGGGGGTTCGTTTAGTATCTAGGTTACTAACCCCCAGGGTCTAGGTCAGGATGAAGGTCAGACTTCTAATTCACTTTGCAGAGACACTGTGTCCAACCTATCTAGGGATGTAGAAGTGACATCTGGATCCCAGTCCCCAACATCTGCTGGCATAAAAGAACATAAATTTATGAAATGTAAATTCTATTTAAAAAAATGGAGACAAAGAAGTGATTTTCTAGCATGGGCAGGTCTCAAGTAGACATGCTTCATGTCACACAAGCAAGAACAAAGGCTTGTTAAGACTTTGGGAGAGGTTGCAGAGAACAGGACCTGCCTGCCCATTTTGTGGCCCTTCTGAGTGTGACTGCAGAGTGGAATCAGACTCCCAGCATCCTCTGTCAACCTGGCTGAGGGACATTCATCTGTTGGGCCATAGTTCTTAGTGTCCCTGGCCCTGCTCTGAAGACAACCTCCACCCATCACCAAGATGCCACAGGCTGAAAGATCAGAAAGAACCTGCCATGGGGAGGAGGCTACCTGAGCAGATGACACCAGCATCCTTGTGGTGGCCACAGTTGTGGTCTGACCAGCCAGAGCTTGAACACTGGCCGAGGTGGTCCTCCCTTCCTGAGCACTGAATGTTGTTCAGGAGGATGTCTCCAGAGCCTGGGCCAAAGTGGGCCTTTCCAGGGGCAGCGATGGCCCGACCACAGCCCAGCTGCCGGCACACAACCTCGGCTTCACTCAGGTCCCACAGGTCATCACACACAGTGCCCCAGATCCCCTGATGGAGGACCTCCAAGCGTCCTGAGCACCGTCCAGAGCCATCCACCAGCCGCAGCCCCGGTCCATATTCTAAACAGAACAGGATTTTATTTGTGAGGTTGGAGTGTTTTAAATAGAAAACATTTCCAGTTCCCATGTCTGTGGCTTTCTGAAAAAAAATATGGGGATTCTTATGAGGGTCTCTGAGCATCAGAGGTCCCACAATCAGCAGGTGGTGTGCTCGTGGGGGAAAATTGGACTTAGCTCTGGAATGAGAGCCTATAGGGCCATGGCTAAAAGACTCCCCAGGCCTGTCATTTGGGTGAGTCTAGGGTATGAGGTGGGGCAGTTTGGGGAAAGAAGTGGAGTCTTCTGGAAAGTTTTGCTTGTGGGTTTCAGAACTCTGGGCAGTTCCAACATGGAGGGGATTGAGGACACAGGCATAAGATTTTCAGATCACACAGCTTCCTTTCCCCAGTGGAAGCTAGCAGCCTGCCCACTCCCAAGCAGGCTGGAATACAGCACCTGCCTTATTTCAGCTGCTCATATGACACTCCTAGTGGGAGTGGGAAAACTCCCTAGTGGGAAAACCCAGCAGCTATGGGGCAGAGTTGATGGGCCTAAGCGTGAGGGTTTTTTGTTTGTTTTTTAAATCCTCACTCTAGGACATGCTTATTGACTTTGGAGAGAGGAGAAGGGAGGGAGAGAGAGAAACAGTGATGCAAGAGAAACATTGATTGGTTGCCTCTCCTATGCTCCCTGACCAGGGACCAAACTCACAATGCATGTAGGCCTGTGCCCTGACTGGGGAACGAACCCACAACCTTCTGGTTTACGGGTTCACACTCCAACCACCTGAGCCACACTGGTTACGGCAGAAGCGAGAGGGTCTTTTAAAACTGAATCTCAGGCATCTGCTAATGGGGAAGTCCCTCAACTTAGAAAACTGTGACGCTTCCTACCTGACTCTTCTCTGCCCTGTGGGGTTGCGCTGAACACAGCATGAAAACCAGTGCTGGTGACCATAGAATCACTTCGGAACACCACTGTCATGATGTCTGAGGAGGACAGAAACACCAGACCCGCCGGGGCACAGAACTTCCCCATAGAGAGAGCGGCAATTCTGGGGCCATCGAAGATTTCGACTGAGTCATGGGGGCATCCGGGGATATTCTCCAGGCTGCAGGGATCAAAGTAGAGGTTAGCAGCATGCTAGAACTTCCTAAATCTTAAAGCAATTGTTGGATGAAATGTTTGGATTAGGTTTTAAATTGCACATGTGTATATAAAATATCAGTGAACTTTTTCAGATGCCTTATTATTGGAACTCTTATTTTCTTTTCCTGAGGAAGGAGTGAGACTGACAATAATGATTTAACATAGTAACAGAAATTTTAAAATCACAATTTTAGCCAATCACAACCTACAGGAAACATCAAGAAATGTTAATGTGGCCCTGGCTGGCGTAGCTCAGTGGATTGAGCGCGGGCTGCGAACCAGGTATCGCAGTTTCGATTCCCAGTCAGGGCACATGCCTAGGTTGCAGGCCATGTCCCCCAGCAACCGCACATTGATGTTTCTCTCTGTCTCTCTCCCTCTCCCTTCCCTCTCTAAAAATAAATAAATAAAATCTTTAAAAGAAAAAAAGAAATGTTAATGTGCACCGTGAAAAAATTCTCAGCAGTCAAATGATCAGCATGCAATCGACAGCACAGCCAGTTTTTTCTACCTCTGCATTTGCCAACATTTTCTGAATCCAAATTCTTGGGTAGAAGAAAACGTGCTTCTAAAATAATAATGTCAGCATACAAGGGTGGGCAAAAGATTTACAGCAGTGAGTATATGAAACAGAGCTTTTTCTTGTATTATTGTTTATTAATTATTGTATTATTTTCCACATTAGCGTCTGTAATCTACTCTTGTCCACTCCTGTGTAGAACAGTATTTGCACTTTGGCGATTATTCAGAAGGGATGCATATGAGGGGTGATTTTGAAGGAATAGACAACTGATAACATGATAGACTCTGGGGGTATGAGTTCAAGGTTTTCACTTCTTTGTAGGTTGTGTCCTTAGGGTAACATGTTTCTAGGCTATTCTTTGGCATAGGCCCGTCTGACTCCATAGACTGGGCGTGTGAATGGTGGGTTATCACAGGATTGGACAGCATGGCTGTGTCTGTAACATACACGGGAGGAAGAGCTTCACGCACACTCTGCTTACAGGATGGAGACAAGCTGGGGCTTTCACCTCAGACGGACGTGAGGGTTAGCCTTGGGCAAGCGAGTTCACCTCTCTGAGCCTCAGTTTCCTCATCTCTCATGGGGACAAGGACAGCTAGATTAGGGCTGTAATGATGCTGGAATAAGACAATGGTCACAAAGTACACAACACAGAGCCTGACACACAGCTGACACTAAACAGGTGTCAGCTCTCCTTTTGTGTCATGGACATCAAAAATGGCAGTGGCTTTGGAAAATTCACTCTCTTCATGTCAGAAATGAGGCAATGACTCCACTGTCTCCTGTTCCTTTGTGCCCATATTTAGAAGATGCAGGCCTGCAGCTGGTATTGTTGGCTGTTGTTTGTGTGGAAAGGCTCTTACTGTTTCTTTGAAATTTGGATAAAGGAAAAAGAAAGTCCAAGAGGACAAATATTGGTGCCCAGTGTACAACGAGGGCAAAGCTGGTGAGAAGGACTTTTGTGGCATTTTTAGAAAAAACCATATTGAAAGGAAAACTATTAAAATAAGATTATAACAAATACAGTAATGCATAACACTGAATTTTTCAAGCCAGAAGTGAATCATTGCCTAGCACTACAAAATTAACCCGAGCTTCAACATAGAAAAAACTTCGTGTTTATTCCGGTTCTATCCCTAATGGTTTTCCATTAAAATAACTATCTTTATTATGATTTCACAAGCCAATATTCTTATTTAGATAGAGTCTTTCCCTAAAAAGTTGTTTTCTTACCTCAGTCTCAGAATCTTGAGTTTGATGCGGAATTTTTTATCCACGTGGATCTCCCAAACACACTGGATGTCTGTCGGGTAGTTTTCTGGATACTGGGGAGTAGAAAACGAGCCGGAAAACCCAGAAATGACCTCTCCGCAAGAGTGACTTCCTCCTGAAGCAGCAAGACAAAAGACATTAGCATCTGTCCACAAGGTGTCCCTTGTGTGACCCCAACAATGAGCAGCTCCCACCCCGTGGCTGGGTGCCCTTAGCAGCAGACCCTGGGTGGGGACACACAAGGCTGTCTGAATAGAACTTTAGCCTAAATGTCTCCTGGGAAGGAGAGTCCTTTTGCCCTGATTCTGATGACTCAGAAAGTATTAATGTGTGAGAGTTCCCTGCCTTTCCCTCTCCCCCATCATCTGATAAAGAAAATATTATGTTTGTCCAGTCTGTTTATGATCTCTCCCTCTTTCTGAAGTGGAAGGTGTCTTGCTTGATGGGAGAGAGGCAGAATCCACGAGAGACACAGGTGCATGAGAGGTCAGGAGGAGGGACAAAGAACCAGGCGCTGTAATGTGCCTGGGGAAGAGGAGGTTTGGGGGACAAGAGGCTCTAGAACAATTTTGTGGTCAGACAGATGGGTGACACAGAGGGGAATGTTGTGGACTGTTTGGGGAGGTTATGACTGGGACCTCCTTTTAAGTACTTTGCATCACTTTTTCTGGATAAGCTGTGTGTCCTTTACTCAGTATCTACTGAGACTGGAACTTACAGGTTTTTGGGTTTATAACAGTTAAACAAGATAACAGTGACAGCTAACTCTTCCATATAAATCATCTTATTAATATAAATAGATTCCACTTACACACACAAATAATACATATGTAAATGTAAAATACATGTATAAAGTAGCATGTCACATAAAAAAGCAGGACACAGAATCATTAGATTATTTTAGAGAGAATTTGAACACATAGTACACTTTACAGGCCTTCTTTCTAAATTATTAAGTTACTTAATTTTATTCTTTCTGCCCCCCCTACCCTTCACCCCAGCCAACTTGTAATTGTCCCAGAATCCCACAGATTCCTGGTCTTTTCTGTGATGTATGTGAAATTTGGTGACGCACCCAGTCATCTGATAATTCTAGTGTTGATTGCATTTGTAGGTTCTAATAACCAGGGTCAGGTCAGACTCACATTGGGACTCGGACTTCCTGAAACCTCTGCACATGGCAGGGAATGACGGACTAGTGCCCGTCAGGGTGATGCTCCAGGGCTGCACCCAGAGCAGGCAGGCTGAGTGTGGCCAGATAGACTTAGACACATGCTTTTCAAGTCTCTCGTCACCCTCCTGCCTGCTCTGACTTGGACTTGGGCAGATCCACATGTCCCCTTCCCAGCCTGCACCTTTTGTCAAAAAAGTCAGTATTAACAGGCATCAGATATCCTGATGCCATGTCCCTCAGCAAGGCTGTGGTGAGGGTGGAGGGACTCCTCCAGATGAGGCCCTGGCTGCCCTGGCCTTCACCATGCCAGTCTCCCTGTTCCATGGCCTGGGCACACTGCCCAGCGTCTAGTTCAAGGGTTCTTTTAGCGTGGAGTTACCATTTCAATGTAAAACAAGTGATTACCTGTTATATGATCCTGAGAAGCTGTAGAACGACCTAGAAAGGAAAAAATAGAGGGGGTGGTTAACAATGATAACCAGATGGTTCATTTCACTCAGTGCGGCCTTCTTCATTGCCATGGAATTTTAAGCTTAGCTGAGTTACATGAAATAAGAGAACTGCAGATGAATGTTCATTTGAATATGCATTGCCCTTGACCCCAACCATGGCCCTTTGACTTTAGACAGCCCTCCCCCTCTCACTCATGACCCCAACACATAAAGCTGGCCATCCCCAGGAATGCCCAGAACACATCAAGGTTTTCTCCAGGCAAGTGCCCAGGAGAGATGCTCCTGTCAATGGCCTGTGACCTGTGTGTGTTCTCTGAGGCTTGTGGGGACAGCCAGGTACATTCAAAGAGCAAGAGACAGGGCTTGAAGATGCCAGTTCTGACACTGTATAATCAAGTTATCTTCAGTAGGATTCTCCCTCTACATAGTCCCCAGCAGCAAAGATGAAATAAACCAACCTGTGCAGAAACCCCAGCAGGGTGCCCACTGCTGCACAGAAGCTCAGAAATGTCTGTGACTGTGCAAGGAGATACCTCTTTACTCACCTCCCACATCACTTCAGAATTTACACCACAGGTGTCGGTCTGCTTTTTCTAACCTTTGCTTTTTATTACAGAGGAATATCATTTAATCATTAAGTTATGAAAGCTTTGAAAACAGATGAAGGTCATAAAATCCCCAAGAGCATGTTCTCAGGGGTCAGGCTGATCAGTGTCAGAACTTGGTTCTGTCATTCGCCTGCTGAGCAAGCTTCGGGAAGCTGCTTAAACTCCCTGTGTCGGACATTTCTCTTCCGTAAAATATAATATCAAATGTCCTTCTTGCAGGATTGTCCTGGGGATCACCAATGATCCAAGCAAAATGTCTCCCTGTTTCTGCTCTAGTTTTGCCTGGCCTTTGTGTAGCAGGACCAAGGGACAAGTGTAGTAAATGAGACTGGTGCCCAAGGACACCCACAGCTCAGGTGCAAATCCACTGGCTAGTCTTGGATACACTGCTAACTTTCTTGTCTCAATTACCCACCTGGAAATGGGAAAAATGAAAGTATTTGCCTAAAGAGTTATTGTGGGGATTAAATGAATTATTAATGCAAAGAGCTCAGAATAGCATCTGGTTCTCAAAATTTATATGTATTTGACATCATCAGTATCGTTAAGTTGCTTGGACTAGAAAAATATGGACATACCTGGAGGTGTGGGAGGAGGCAGGTCTTCTGCATCTGGGTGCATGAAGAAAGGCAACAGGTCACTCTCTTTAGTGAATTCAAAGCAGGGAGGATGTGGGGTAAGAGGGACATGTGTGGGGGATGAAGGGAAAAGACCATGGTCTTTCTGGGCATGAAACCAGAGCACCAGAACTGCCCCCTGGGCAATTTCAGCCCTCCTCTGGCAGGGTCCTTGGTCTCAGGGGGCAGGGCACAGCAGCTGGGGGGTGGATTGCTTCTCAGGAGTCAGGACCGGCTTGCCTGTGGCTCCTCTAATGCTGAATCACCTGGAATACTTGTTCAAATGCAGATTCCAGAGCCCTTTTTCAAACTCAGTCATCATCTCTGGGGTTGGGCCCTGGATTCTGCATTCTGATGCCCCGGGTGGTGCTGGTGCACATGAACATTTGAGACCTCCCATGTGCAACCTGGAGCTGCCCGTGGAGGACCTGGGTCTGAGCCCAGGGTCAGGGTAGAGCTAAGGATTATTTGGTGAAAGAATTGATGGGTGGGTGGATGAAAATTTCATCTGGGATGCATGGTTTCAAAGTGCTTTCATACACAACATGGAAATTATTGCCTGAGAGGGGGAGGCTACCTGAGCAGGTAACACCAGCGTCTTCGTGGTGGCCACAGTTGTGCTCTGCCCAGCCCAAGTGGGCACACTGGCCCAGGTAGTGCTCCTCCCCAGAGCACTGGAGGTTGTCCAGGAGGATGTCTCCAGATCCTGGGCTAAAGCGGGCCTGCCCAAGGGCAGACACGGCCCGACCACAGCCCAGCTGCCGGCACACGACCTCGGCTTCATTCAGGTCCCACAGGTCATCGCACACGGTGCCCCAGGCCCCCTGGTAGAGGACCTCTACTCGTCCTGAGCACCGACCCGAGCCATTCACCAGCCGTAGCTCTGGCCAGCTCCCTGCAGGCAAAGTTGGGGTGTGAGTCCCCAAAAGACCCACCTGGTGTCCACCAGCACCAGGCCTCTGAGGCCAGGAGGACAAGGGGGTCGGGGAAGAACATGGCCTGCTCTCCAGACTTGGGGCCTGGCCCCCATGTTGCTCCTGTGTTTCTGAGTTGCAGGTGTCTTTAGCCAGTTTAATTTTATTTCAACGACTCTGAGAGATTACCTTTCATGTCAGGCACTGATGCTGCTGCTTAAACCAAAGAGCTATGGTTCCCACCCATGGGGAGTCTAAAGCCTGTGTATTAGTCAGATACGGACGCAAGTCCAACGCACTGTTCCACATTGTGATTGGTGCAGTGAAGAGAAAGAACAGAATGCTCTAAGGGGAGAGACTAATGTGGGGAGGCGGTCTGGGCTGGGAAGACCCATAAAGCAGGGAGAAGTAGTCTATGGCCACACCACCCTGAATGCGCCTGATCTCGTCTGATCTAGGAAGCTAAGCAGGGTTGGGCCTGGTTAGTACTTGGATGGGAAAACAGGGAGAAGGAGCTGGGCAGGGAGGGAGTGGGGAAAGGCCTTCCAGCCAGAGGGAAAAGCGCACACAAAAAGCCTGAAACGCCATTTCATGCTTGCATATAAATCTCTCTCTCATACACACAGTCACCAGCACATGTAAAAAAATCAGAAGTAATAAATCCAGATGAGACTTTTGAATGACTTCTCAATGGTGAGAAAAATCTCTGTGCTTTAGAGAGAGGATGAACTTTGAGCTAGAAGAAGAAACAGGCCCAGGGCCAATCAACACAGCTGCCATTTCAGTCCCATCAAAAAATTTTTTAAAAGTGTGACCTACCTGGGTTGCTAGTAAGTGATTCCTCCGCATCTGTTCACACAGAGAATCATTAGGTCAGTATTTTTTAGAAATCCTGCTTTTTCATAACTGAAGACAAAGATTTTAATTACATCCTTATAAGAGTGTATTGATCTGACACAGGGAGCGTTAGTGCTTTTAACTGACATCATCTGGGGAGAAGCGGATTCCCCCACGGGCCTGGTGGGAAGCTTGGTCTGGATGCCGGTCTGCTCGGTGTTTGGAGAACGTGGCCAGATGTCACGGGCATGCTTGTGATGACGTGGCTCAAAATGCCAACTTTGTGGCAGATGAGCTTCACTTTGGGAAGTCTTTGGGGGCCCCTCAGATTTAGACAGTCACCCTCCAGAAGATTGAAACTTGGAAATGACATGGGCCCCCTCCCCATGAGGCTGTTGGGCCACACATGACATGAAGCCACAAAGCAAAAAGATGGACAAACAAATGCACAGCAAACAAGGCAATAATTATATATATGTGCCCCCAATCAGAAGTCACAGGTAGCAGGTACCGACATACGACTGAGCTGCTCCTCACACGGGCATCTCTGTGACAAGGGCCACTTTGAGTCATGGCTCCTGATTTAGCTAGTTGCATTAGGCATTGTGGCTGTTAGTTTATGAAAAGCATCCCATTATCAGAGGGGGTATTAGTAGACATTCCAGAGGGGACTCAATTGTTTCTAGCTAATTGTTTGCACATAAGTCCACAGTGTTTTTAAAAATTGGCACAAGGTAATTAAAATGAGCCATTTTAGTTCACTGATTTCCTCGGTGGTATGACTGAGTGAGGAAAATGGCGGTAAAAATTGCCAAATATGCAGCCCATGGCCAAGGGCTGTGACAGTGCTTTACAGAAGACAGTGCGAAACCTTCAGCAATTGTACAAAAAAGCAATTTGTCTCCTCACTTTACAGGTGATGAAACTGGGAGTCTACATGTTGCCAGTGCAGTTGAGTGTTGGCACCACCTCTCAGATCCAGACTCAGTTCTTTCCAGCTGTGAATTCTTCCCTAAAGGGACTATACCAGGTGCCCTTTGAAGGGAAAGCCTGCCGATAGGCTCCTTAAAAATTCCTATAATTAGCCCGGCTGGTGTGGTTCAGTGGGTTGAGAGCCGGCTTGTAAACCAAAGGGTCTCTGGTTTGATTCCCAGTCAGGGCACATGCCTGGGTTGTGGGCCAGGTTCCCAGATGGAGGCACACAAGAGGCAACCACACATTGATGTTTCTCTCCCTCTCTTTCTCCCTGCTTTCCCTTCTCTAAAATATAAATAAATAAAATATTTAAAAATGTATTAAAAATTCCCATAATTAAACATCTGCTTTGCACAGATCTGTATCCAGTCAAGCACACACACCTTTGGTAATTCTTACTACCAGATTAGAAAATGAGGAGGTATTATTCTGAAGGGCTAACACTTAAAATCTTATCTCTTTAACCAAGTTACAAAAACTAAAGCAAAAATCGAATGATATGTGTTTGAGCATCCTGTCTTCTCCCTGGATGACTGAGTTCCAGCAGTGAGGTCTTGAAGCTGTTTGAAACTGGCAGTGACTGTATGAAAGAGGAGAGGATACCTGAGCAGGTGACACCAGCATCCTCGTGGTGGCCACAGTTGTGCTCCGCCCAGCCCGAGTGGGCGCACTGGCCCAGGTAGCGCTCCACCCCGGCGCACTGGAGGTTGTCCAGGAGGATGTCTCCAGATCCTGGGCCAAAGCGGGCCTGCCCAAGGGCAGACACAGCCCGACCACAGCCCAGCTGCCGGCACACGACCTCGGCTTCATTCAGGTCCCACAGGTCATCGCACACGGTGCCCCAGGCCCCCTGGTAGAGGACCTCTACTCGTCCTGAGCACCGACCTGAGCTGCCCACCAGCCGAAGCTCTGGCCAGTCCCCTGTAGGCAGAGACCCGGTGACCACTGTCCTCTGGAGACAGCACACACTTCCCGTGAGCTGGTTGAGCTCCCTGCCCCCACATTCCTATTTGGGTTGGAGAACTTGGTAAAGGTCAGTCAACTAGTCAACCTGCTGGTTGGAGGTCTGATAGATCATCAGGATGGTCAAAATACCATTTAACCTAAATTGGTCATGAACTGAGTAGATATGGGGTCAAAGAGATGTACCAATCTGTTTTGACTAAATGCAGAAGAACATTATTAATAATGTGCACCATGGTATGTGGCTTTGTGGGACGATTGGCACACCGAGTTTGTCTCTGAAGAAACTGATAGAGAAACAAAGAGAGTCACCCCACATCTCACATCTGAGTTGCAGGTCTCCTAATTCCAAAGTTCACCATTTTTCTTTTCTTCTCTGCTGTTCTATCTCACTGCCTCTGAATGGCTCTGACACTCTACTTCCTTTAAAAAAGTCTATGACTGATGTAGGCATGAGGTTAACTACGATCACGACTAGCCATGTAAAGATCGAATCGTACTAGAAGGCATTGTAACCTGTTCGGTTTCATGACTTTGAAAGGCTCTGAGAAAATGAAATTTGTGTTCACCCTGGGATGCTAGAGACAAAAGTTCCCAATAGTTTTGAATGGTCCTAAAAAGTTTGGCTACAGTCAACTGGTCCATTTGCAAATAGACAAACCAGTTGCAGTTTGTCTCATTTCTGCCTCTGAAGTAGATACAGATGCAGGTTCCAAGAGGAAAGGACAGCTGGTGAAGAATAAGGATGCACTCCAGGGCTTACCTGGTCTTGCTGTTACCATCATGGGTGTTGTCATTGGGACTGCTGTGGGTATAAGAAAATATTCTTAAACAAAAAGGGAGAACTTGGACAAGACAAGATGGCAGCATTCTGAGATAACTCAACACAAAGATTCTGGCAGATTCCTTCTCCTTATCATCTTTATAAGAGCTAACCTCTGAAATCAAACTTTCTTTACATGCAGGTCTTGATGTTTTTCAGGTGTGTGGACTCCTAATTCCAAAGTTCACCATTTTTCTTTTCTTCTCTGCTATTCTATCTCACTGCCTCTGGAATGGCAGAACATTATTAATAATGTGTATTTTATTATATATAATATTATATACTTATTAATATAATAATATTAATAAATATTATTAATAATATTTCCCTTTTATGCCCAGCCACTGGAAATACAATAATTTGTACCCTTCTGTGCTAAAATGCCCTTACCATCAGGTTCTTCTGGGGAAAATGGCTGTTTCTCTGCATGCTTCGGCTTAATTTTATTGTTGTTGATTTTCCCAAAATTCAGAGTGTCTGATTAGGTGTGTTTTATTGTTTCTTGATAGGAAATCAAATCAACAATGATGAATATGCAATGACCTAGTCGTCGATATGTGTGACTTTGTTCCCCTGTGAATGAGCATTACACGTGTGTGAAAGTGCGTGGACAGAATCCCTCAGCTCTGGTAGATTTGTGCAGACAATTAGAGATGTGTGTGAAAGATCAAACTGTGAAAGCGCAGTGAAAGACAGTGAAAGCACCAAGAGTGGGGACAGAGGAAGAAACATGAACTAGGGATGAAGATTACGTAGCAGTGGTAAACGTGACTCACCGGTCAGGTGTGGGGTCTGTGGGACTGGCTCTGCAAATACAAGGAAATTGGCATCCATAACTGATTCATGTCAGTGACGGTGAGATCCCCTGATCTACTTTGTGACACAGAGCATCCCTGCTGTGTTTTATAGCATGTTTCCCACACTTTCTCAGTGAGTCACCCTGGTGCTTACCAACTTAAGGACCGCTGTGAGCTTTCTTGTGTTTCATGCACCATCGATTAAGGACCACTCACGAGTTTTCTAGTGTTTCGCACACCTCAATTCACAAGCAAAAATGAAGTATAAACAGTTTCTGCTATCAGAAGAGTCTCACAAACAATGGGAAGACAAAGAAGCAATTTCCAAATGAAAGGAAAGGAGGAAGCCTCAGAAAGAATGCTAAATGAAATAGAGGCAACTCAACTATCAGATACTGAGTTCAAAGCAATGATTGTCAGGAAGCTCAATGAGCTCACAGTGAGCTACCAGAAACTACAGGGAAGCTACAGTGAGCTCACTGCGAACTATACCAACATGAAAAAGGAAATAGAAACTGTCAACAAAGGCCAAGAGGAAATGAAGAACAGTTTCTGCTATCAGCAAGAGACTGGATAACGGATGACAATAATGAAGGCTCTCCGGAGCCAGAGACAAATCTGTCCAGCCCTTCCCCTGGGGGTGCAAGGAGAGCACCTCGTAAAGATCCACCCAAAAGGTTGTCAGGTGATATGAAGCGGCACGAACCTACGTGTATTCCAGCGAGTGGAGAGAAAAAATTTCCTAGGAGAGCCTGCAGAGTTTGTGCCACCCATGGAAAAAGGAGTGAATCTAGATACTTATGTAAATTTTGTTTGGTCCCTCTTCATAGAGGAAAATGTTTTATGCAGTACCATATATTAAAAAAGTACTAGGAACTTTAATTGTTTAATTAGTTGTTTAATTGTTTTTGTAAATAAAAATGTTATAATTATTGAAAAACAACACCTAAAGTGCATTATGATCTGTAGTTATGATGATTTAAATAACCTGCAGTTTGCCCCAAAATGTGTGGTCCCTGGCGTATGTCTTAGAGATTTCTATGTGGTATGCAATGTGTTACTAAAAGACCATTTGAACAGGCCAAGGTGGATGCTACAAGAACAATCCACGAGTTCAGCCTCTTCTCTTAATGGTAAATAGTGAAGGACCCATCAATGGATGACCTCGGGACAATGAACGACTCTCTCAAGCCTCAGTTCCCTCATCTGTGAAAGGGGAAGAACCATGGGTTTGCATGGGGATTAAAGAAGGTAACACATAAGAAGTGCTTAAAATGCTGTCTGGCAGTAAATAGGCTTTCAGTAAGTGCTAGCTGTTATTTTGATCACTGCTGTGGTCATGACCTGACCTTGAGCACCCTGCATTTCATCAGAACCCTTGACTTAGCTCCTGTCTGCCTTCTTGTCACACACCTTGTGCCTCTCATCTGTGTACTTGTGTGGCTCTCTCACCTGCCTTGCCTACCTCCTGTCTTTCTATTCACAGCCTTGCTGGGTTTAAAGACAAATCTGAGGTTGTTTCCTATATTTTTCTTAACACTTTTGTGTACCATAAATCAGTTTCTCTTTCCTAATGTCTTTGGTTGAGATGTATGCCCACATTAATTTAGTATATTCTGTTTGTTTGCCTTAATCTACTATATTTTATTTGTCTTCTAATTGTGTCACCCGAGTTTGTCTGGAACTCACTCTGCATTGTGCATGAGCCTCTCTGAGGCTGACACCACACCTTCTTTTATAGGAGTTAACACCCCCACCTGAGGTCCACGGTAACTGCAGACACGGCTTCCTACTGAGCTGACCTTAACAAGATGCTTACGTAAAACTAAATAGTTCATGGTGCAGCTGCCAATCCCTGAGCATTTCTGATGTCCCACAATAAGTGTTTTACTTGTGTCATTTCAGGTAGACACACAACAAACCTAGAAGTAAGGTTATACTACTGTCCCCATTCCACAGGGAAGAGACTGAGGCATAGGGAGGTCAAGTGTCAAGGTCCCAGAGTAGCGATGGGACTGTAATTGTCCCCAGGCAGACAGCCCAGCTCCAGGTGCTTGATCTCACCCACCATTCTTACCTTTTGTTGTGGAATAATAATAAGCAATGAAGTTTTTTCCTATGTTGTTGAAGCTTCGGAAGTACTTCAGGGTCATCGAGCTGGAGGAGGACGAGTAGGTGAGGTAGAAGCCATAGCAGGTCTTCCCCAGGGACTTTGCTGAGGATGGAGGACCGTCCAGGATTTCAAAATATTCGTTGTTACAGTCCAGGCTGGGGAAGGAAACAGTGATGGGGGTGGGGGTGAGTGTCTCAGTCTCCTCCCCAGCAGACCTGAGAGGTGCTGTGAGGCCACCCTTCAGGTGGTTGCTATAAAGAAGCTGGGGATCGATTAAAAGCTTGTCAGTCAGTAAAAGGAAGGATGAGTTCCTTTCCTTTCACTTTTCCTCTCCAAGAAGGAAGAGGATTTTTACCAGAACAGGAAAGAGGGGGCTGAAGCTTTAGGTGCACCCCTGCTGAGACCAAGGCTGCAGGGCACCTCAAAGCCTAGGGTCAAGGGCAGAGCCAGGCAAGCCAAGCTAATCGATCTTTTGGGCAGAAGAGGGCAGAGGCTACTCCATCTGCTGGTATAGGACGTGGCTCCGGGTTCCGAACGAGCCCTGTGTCAACTTTTGACAGCCGACCTGCTTAAAGGGAAGTTCGACACCAATCTGCCGGCTGGCTTTGTGGAAGCTGCTGATTTTAACAGCTGTGGTCTTCTGTGGCGTGGTGTGAAGTTCCGTCCACATGCTGCTAGTGCTGCAGTCAGAACCCATTTCCACGGCTCAGCTCGTGAGCCCTCTGCTCCAAGTCATTGTTCCACTACACGAAATTCCAGAGTAAGATATAATTCAAGTTGTTCCTGGGGGTGTTCCATAAGACACTGACCTATGAAGAACATCAACCTTGACTATGACATAAAAACCTGAGATGTTCCGATTTACTGGACTTGTGGGTCCCTGGAATCTGCATCTTTAGCCAGCAGGCTGAAATACACACACACACGCTGTGTCTTAATCTCAATCCTAGTGTCTGTCACACACATACCCATGTAAAAATGGTGCAAACTGAGTAAGAAGTCTATAGTCAAGTTAACAGTATTGCACTGATGTCAAGTGTGTGCTTTTGATATTGTTCTACAGTTATATTCAGATACCACCAATGGGGGAACCTGGGTGAAGGGTACACAGAACTCATTTTTTTGAGACTTCTTGTATATTTATAATTATTTCAAAATAAAACTTAAAGGCAGGAAGGACTCTTTTAGTTGTGAGAACCAACCGAGGAAATAAGTGCTTGGACTTCCAAAGTACACCATGTGCTGAAGTCACGGACTTAGGACTCACTTGAGGTATGGAAACGCCAGCAGTACGTGATCGGACGCATTTGCCCTGATCTCCCAGACACAGGTTATGTTGTCATGCATTTTGTTCTGTGGGGGATTCCTGATGGCTCCAGATGAGTTGGTAATAACCCTGCCACACTGGGGTTTTCCTACAGGCAGAAAGATAGTTTAGAATTTCCATTTTTTCATGAATCAGTTCACTAATTTTGTAATTCACACATCTTTTTCTTTTACTTTCCCCCTCCCCCCCAAATTCAGATACTTTCGTGACCAGTCTCACCTGCAGGGATTGTCCCTTCCATGACAGCCAATGGGTGACCTGTCAAACACACAGAGGACATACGAACTGTCAGCAGGCACTGAGGTCCCCACCCCCATCTGCACATGAGAAATGGGGGGGCTTGTAACATACACACTGTGTGGGCCCCTCTGAGAACTATGGAGTCAGTCTCTGGGAGAGAGGTCAGAGCATGGAAGGGGGTTAGTGTGTGGGGGAGAAACGTTGATCTAGAGTCATCCCAGACATTGGTGCCTTAGTCTCTTGTCAGATACACAAATAAGATATTAAATTGAAAGGGTGGTTAAAAAATGGAAGATGCAAAATTCTGGCTCCTGTAGCCAATTCCAGTGACCCAAGTGCCTGGAGTTGCAAGGCTGCAATGTAAGAATAGCAAGAGGTACCGATTCATGATCCCTTTGATCTGCTGCTCAGAGACAGTGAGTCAGGGCCTAAGGATGCTATGGGTCCTCCTTCATGTCCTCAACATCTGTCCAACCAATGACACTTAGCCCAGAACCTCCTGTTGGAGATTCTCTCCCAGGACCAATACATTCCCACCTACTAGAGGTGACAACCCAGGAGGGGGATATGACTGAAGCTTTACTAGACCTTGTCCACCCAGGTTCATTCATAGCTGGCTAAAGTCAGGGCATCAGGGACCTAGGGATTTGAGGAAGGAAAGATGGTGCTTGGCATGAAAAGGGTGTTGGCATTGAGAGCACGTGGGAAACCAGCAGTAAGGGTAGCCCTGTGGGGCCAGGGCTGCACCAGGGACAAGGCAGAGGCAAGGAGAGGGTAGGGACAGAATTGGGTCACCTTGACTTTGGCCAGGTCTGGCCCACCGGCATCTGCCTCTGGGAAGGAAGGGTCCTTAACTGCCCCTCATCTTACCCACCCCCCACCCATGTCTCACTGCCATCCCCATGCAGCCCTCAGAACTTATGAACAGAAAGTGCTACTCAGAAGTCTGAGAAGTTTTGAATCTGCTTCCTCTGTGGAGTAGAAGGAGGCGGGGGAAGTGGGCCTGCACTGGAAGGTTTCTAAGGTTCTCTCCATCTCTCCATTGGGCAGTTAGGGGCTTCCACATCTCAGTCACCACCAGCTGGAGGGTAAGAAACATCTCATTTCCAGCAGAGGCTCCTCCCCAAGGTTTTGATAAGCTGCACCTGGAGACATCACCTTCCCTACCTGGTGGCATGTTGGCCCAGGGTTCAGCATCTGTAAGTGTGAGAGATGAAACCACCTGCTGTGAGTGCTGTCTTGGAAAAGCCAAAGCTGGATGCTGCCTGGGAGGGGAGTGGGGTTTCACCTGAACAGACCACGCCGGCATCCTCCCCGTGCCTACAGTTGTGGGAGAGCCAGCCAACGTGGGTGCACTCTTCCAGGTGCTGCTCATCTCCCCTGCAGTGCACATTGTCCAGCAGGATCTGTCCAGAACCTTCCCCAAAGTAGGCCTCAACAGGAGCTGCCACGGCCCAGCCGCATCCCAGCTGCCTGCAGACAACGTTTGCTTCCGGCAGGTCCCAGAGGTCATCGCACACGGTCCCCCAGGCCCCCTGGTAGAAAAGTTCCACGCGGCCTGCGCAGCTCCTAGGGCTGCCCACCAGCCTCACCGAGGTCCAGCCTCCTAGGGAGAGTGGGGGAAGATGGAGTTACAGGGTGAGAAAAGTGCCTTCTGCTTGTTGGTGGCTGGACGACCTTCTCCCCAACCCAGCTCTCCTTGTGTCTCATGACTTTGCTACTCACACCCTTCCTGCTGCCTTGAGAGATCCCCTGCCACACCCCAGCTAGGAAGCCTCTAATGTCTGACTCATCCACACCCTGTCTGAAGACCACTTGCTTGTGGCCGACTGTTCACACAAATGGCCCCCATTGTTCTCATCCTTATAGCCTGGTCCTTCACAATGTGACATTATAGCATCTCCTCTCAAAAGGTCAGGCTTATCTGCCTACCCCTGGATTTTGGGCTGGTGGCCTGTGACTTGTTTTGACCAATAAAATACAGCAATAATAATGGTGTACCCACACAGAGCTCAAGAGGTCTCAAGAGGTCTCCATGGAAACTCTGGGACAATCATGTGAATAAGCTTGAGCTACTGGGCTGAGTGATAAGACACCTGACCGTGTCACTTCTGTCATCTCAGATAACAGCTATGGAAATGTAGGATATGTGAGTGAGGCCATCCTAGGCCAGCATCTGAGGCCAACTGATCTGCCAGCTAACCACAAATGCATGAGGGAGTCCACTAAGGTCAGCCAAAACCAGCCAAGCCTACTGCAGCTCTGCAGGACTGCCCAGATGATCCACAGACTCATGAGTAATTACAAATGGTGGTTGTTCCAAGCCACTGTGTTTTGGAGTGGTTTTACATGGCAATAGATAATTCATGTCTTCTTTATCCATACCCGCTTCTTAGATAACCTGTCCTGCCCAAAGCCAGGAAGGACCATGGAGTCAATGCCGTGTGCCCCATGGTTGAATCTGCCTGGTCAGCTTGAGTGCGCATCTGACTTCAGAAGAATCAATGTATGGGCTGAACTGGGACAAATTCTCTACAGCCTATTTGGAATTGGGAAGAGGACTGGAAGGTCACATGGACTTGGGGTTTGCTGTTTCCCCTTGGGGCAGCATTGATGAGTCGTGCATGAGTGGGTACGTGATAGAGAAGCTATTCACAATAATGGTGCTTAACAGGAAAAAAAAAAAAAAAGAGGGAGGAAGGAGCAGCCAGGGTGCAAGGAAATGGCTCTCAACAGCTCACTTGTTCTCCCCTGACTGCATTATTCTTGTGGTCAGGACGGGGTGGGTGGTGGTGTGGGGGTAGGGCTGATGCAGAAAGAGCATGAGGGGCTCTTTCATATCATAGACCATCTCTGTCTTCTGTATGGGTTTCTGTGTGCAAGACTTGTCCCCCCACCTAAACTGCAGGCTCCCTAAGAAGTGAGACTATAGCCGGGTCTCCTATCCATGCACCATATCACCTGGCTCAGTGCTCAGCACATGGTAGGTGTGCAAGATAAAAAGTTATTGAGCAAATGAAGAAAAGAACGATAATGGGGGAGAGTAGCTCTTAAAAGTTCTCATCACAAGAAAAAGAATCTGGAACTCTGTGTGGTGACAAATGTTAACTAGATTTATTGTGCTGCTTATTTGTCAACATATACAAATATTGAATCATTATTTTATACCTGGAACAAATATAATGTCATATCTGGATTATACCTCAATTTAAAAATGTTTAAAGCAGTGAACACAAAGAAGAGAGCTTGGACAGACAAATTAAAAATGTTAACATAAAAAAGAAAGATGTGGAGGGTGCATTCAGGCAATTAAAGCTCACAGGGCCATCAATGGGACTGCTGGTGATGGCCATGCTCCCAAGACCATGGCCAATGGCCAAGAGTCATTTCACCAGGGCTGCCCTTGGACCCCAGGGCAGTGACAATGGCTCCTCCCAAATCTTTTGGCTGTACAACTAGACTGAGAGAATGAGGGGTCCATTGTTTTATTCCTGCCTTATCTGACCTCAGACTGGACCTAATTTGTCAAAAACCAAAACCCAACTCAAGGCTCAATATTCTGAAATATCACTCATTCCTGATCACAACAAAAAACCATCCTGAAGAGTCACCTTGCTCTTCACTAATTCTGTCTGGTTATTGGCCAGCCCCATATTCTGATTAGGAAAGCATGTTAATGCCTCCCACCCTTCAACCCATGGGGAATCTAACTACCTGGTTTCTCTCCAGCCTGGCATAATCCTAATGCCCTTCACCCTTCAGTTCTTGGCTTAGATATTATTTCCTCCTGCCCTGGTCCCTCAGGTCTAGATGGAGATCCTCTTCTGGGCACTCTGTGCTCCCCCATCACAGTGTTCACCACATGGTTGTCACACACCCCCTCAGATGGATGGAGCCTACATGCGGGTCTGTTTTGTTCATCACTACATATATATCCCCAGTGACACTATTCAGGGTGTGGCAAAAGTAGGTTTACAGTTGTTCATATGGAAAATAATATAATAATTAATAAATAATAATACAAGAATAAAGTCTGTGTTTTGTGTACTCACAACTGTAAACCTACTTTCGCCCATCCTTGTATATCCTTAGTGACATATATTCATTCACTCATTCATTGTCAAGTGAGAAAATTGATCAGAAGACATGATACAAAAAGGACCAGCCTTACCTGCAGGTGTGGAAGATGGGTGTTGAGCCACTGCTATCACTGATGACGTGGGAAGTGAGTTCTCATAGGCTGTTGATGGGCACAAGTGAAGGAGTGTCATTCAGGAGCAGTCAGAACATTGGGATAGAATACAAACTTGTGTCAAGGGGGCACCTGCCTCCTCCCAGGATTCAGTAGGAATATAATGATGATGCTGCATTCTAGGGCCAGTGACCTCATATCCCCACTTGGGACAGAACATAACATTACTGCCTGTTGACAAACTAACACAAATGAGCACTGCATGGCCATTAGCCAAAGGCAAGCTTGTGGGCAATGAGCTGCAAGTGGCCTGCTGTGCGAGAGGCCATTGGTTGGCCCTCATCTCTCTCTTTGCTGCCCTCTCCCAGGTGTGTTGTGATTCACCTGAACAAAGCAAGGCAAGTCACATGTGGTTTCTCATGAGGGGTGGGGGGCAGGGAGTTGGGAGGGGAGGCTGACAACTCTGAGATGAAGGAGAGAGCTTTTGAGGGTGAGAAAATTGTTCTGTATCTTGACTGTGATTACACAATCACCAAAACTCACCAAAGTTGACCTTAAAATGAGTAAATTTTATGGTAAAGAAGTCAAATCTTAATAAAAAATAAGATGAGTCGATGGATGAATAGAGAAATCATAGAAGAATGAATATAGTCATCATAGACTCTTGGTAGGATTTCACTGTTAAATTCTTCAAATTTTGTTGTCTGTTTGAATATTTTCATAATAAAATATTGGAGGGAAATGTGTCCCTCTATTTGTACTATAAAGTCTATACCTCTGTTTTATGACAAAAACTTCTTGCCTTGCCCGGTTGGTACATGACTGCTTAATTAATTCAACTAACCTACATGACTGCTTATTCTCCTCTTCTTGGTGACAGAACGTCAAAGGCATAGATTTTTAGAGGGCATGGAATCCAGTGCACCTGTTCTAATGACATGGAGACTGGGGCCAAGGTCCTTTTGTTGGTGACAGATCAGCCAGGACCAGATTTCTACAGCTCAGAGCCCTTTCCATCTCCTACATGGCCTCCCTTATGTGAGCACGTGACAAAAAAAAAAAAAGAGAGAGAGAGACTTAGGAGCCTATGGGACAACTTTAAATGTTCCAACATTGGAATCATAGGGGTGCCAGAAGGAGAAGAGGAAGAGCAAGAAGGTAAAAACATTATTTGAAATCATAATGAAGGAGAACGTCCCCAATCTGGCAAAGGACATAGACTTCCAGGAAGTCCAGGATGCTCAGAGAGTCCCCAAAAAGTTGGAATCAAGGAAGCACACACCAAAGCACATCATAATTATATTTCCCAAGATTAAAGATAAGGAATCTTAAAAGCAGCAAGAGAAAAGGAGACAGTTGCTTACAAAGGAGTCCCCATAAGACTATTAGCTGATTTCTCCAAAGAAACTTTACAGGCAAGAAGGGCCTGGAAAGAAGTATTCTAAGTCATGAAAGGCAAGGACCTACATCCAAGATTGCTCTATCCAGCAAAGCTTTCATTTAGAATGGAAGGGCAGATAAAGTGCTTCCCCGATGAGATAAAAGTTCAAGGAGTTCATCTTCACCAAGCCCTTATTGCATAAAATGTTAAAGTGACTTATCTAAGGAAAAGAAGGAGATCAAAAACTATGAACAGTAAAATGACAATGAACTCACAACTATCAACAACTGAACTTAAAAAACAAAAACAAAAATAAAAACAAACTAAGCAAACAACTAGAACAGGAACAGAATCAGAAATGAAGATCACATGGAGGCTTATAAGTGGGGAAGGGGAGGTGGAGAATAGAGAGAAAAGGTATAGGGAATAAGAAGCATAAATAATAGGCACAAAATAGATGGGGAGATTGAGTAGTAGAGGATATATAGAAACCAAAGAACTTACATGTATGACTTGTGGACGTGAACTAAGGGGGAAATGTGGGTGGGAGGGAGAGCAGGGAGGAGGGGAATATAGGAGGGGAAAATGGGGCAACTGTAATAGCATAATTAATAAAATATATTTAAACTAAGAAACAAATCTTAAAAAAAAAGAAACTAACTTAAGAAAATCATATTTGAGGAAACCTACAGGAAATAAAAACAAAGGCTACAAATTGATAATGCTGTATGCACTCAATAAATATTTATTGAATGTAAAATATAATCTAAAAAACTTCTGAAGGGCTTAGTGCACCTCCAGTTGAAAGACATGATCGTTCAATCTTGGGATCTAATTTGTATTCTGCCGCATACATATGAAGGTCAGTTTCCCAATCTGCAAAACTGTGGATCAGGTCAGATGGATAGGAAAGAGGTTTATAAATTAAGAAATGAATAAATTCAAATATTATTCCCCAATTCAGTAACTGCTTTATTATTTGGGGGTGGGGAAATTAACTCACTAGCCACAAAAATAAATACTGATATATAAAAAATTTTAAATATCATTTACAATACCATCCAAAGCTGTAGGAGACTGTTCTGCATGGTGTGGGCCCAGCTCCAACTCGGAGATGCACAGGACCCATGCCCACGGATAGGTTCTCCTATGGGGAATCAGGCCTGCAATGTGCCTAGGCCACTTTGAATCTTGCTCTTGCTAAAAAAACTCCCTCACTCTGAATTGAGGACTTTTACTGCAAAGTAACTTCCTAAAATCCATGCTAAACCTTCCAAGGATGAGTGTAACTGGTTCAACAACTTTTGCCTTTTCATTTACAAATATCCCTCTTCTATGATGTGATGAGCAGCATTGGCTCCTTTGTTTTCTGTAAAAGGTAACCACCTAAAGCAAACTGTGCATAGTAAATGAGGACCATCATGTATGTGCTGAGAAACCTAATAAAGGCCTGTCATGGTGGAGGCCAAGGCTTTTGCTCCCCTTGAGAGAAAAGCCGTGGTGTCCCTTTTCCTCCACCAGATTTGGTAGTTCATGTGAATGTCTCATTTCATCTATAATGACATGGACACTGCAGGCCGGTGTTTGCATAAAAAACCATGAAGTTTTTATGAATAAATCTAATAAATACATGCAAAATTTGCACACAAAAGATGCAGAATGTTGATGTGATAAATTAAAGACCTAAATAAATAAAGAGATATATTGTGTTGATGGATCAAAAAACCCAGTATTATTGAGGTAAGAGTATTTCTGTTTTGAAGAAAATCTAATTAGTTGTTAGGAATATGTTGCATTTTTTAGAGGAAAAAGCATTTTTACCTGACTTTTATGATTTTTTAGTATGGCTCAACTGTAATAAATAGATGAAAATATGAGCTAGAAAAGTATACACTGTATAATGTAATTATTGCATCTTTGGTTTTTAAAAAGTGAAGCATGGAATCACATTTTTGGGGGGATGAAGGTGGAAGAAAGTATGAGGAATAAATGGTAATGGAAGAAATATAATAAAAATGAACTATTAAATTGTCAAAAATAAAAATATTTGTTACATGCTTAAAAAGATGCCAATTTTTCTTAAATTTATATATGTATACTCAACAAAGTCTAAATTAAAATTCCCAGTAGACATTTTTTTTTTGTGGAAAGAATAAAAAAGAATGAAGTTTGAGTGCTCACACTACTTGATTTCAAGACTCACTCTAAAGCTACAGTAATCAAGACAATGGCCATGAGAAAAGTCATATAAATCAGTGGAAAAAAAGAGGGGGTTTAGAAGTAGATGCATGTATTTCTGGTTATTTAATTTGTAACAAAGTGCCAAGGTATTTCAATAGAGATATGAGAATTCTAACACAAGACATTAAGAGGATCAGACACCTATACAGAAAAAAATATCCTTTGAGCTATACCTTGAAACCATATTAAAAAGTCAAGTAAAATGAACCACAAAATACCTAAAACTTTAAAACCTCTAGGAGAAAATCTGAGAGACATTTAGTTAAGTGAAATCTTCTTAGATAAAATACAAAAGCACAATTCATTAAAGAAAAAAACTTGGTAAATTCAACTTCATTAAAATTCAACAATTACTGCTTTTTAAAAAACACAGTTAAGAAAAATGAAAGGACATGTCATAATAGGCTGAGAGAAAAAAATTATAAAACACATATCTGAGAAAATATTCATATGCAGATGAAGAACTATCTAATATAATAACACAATAATAAAAAGACAACCTAGTTTTTAAAAAAGGATAAAAGATTCGAACACACACTTCACCCAAGAAGAGATGCAAATAAGTATGTGAAACAGTTCTCCATATCAGTAGTCATTAGGGAAAGGCAAATTAAAACCACATAGAGATATCACTATCTCACTATGGTAGACAGACTGTAATGGCCAATCAAAAAATAGAAAATTTGAAGTGTAGATGAGGATGTAGGGCAACCATAACTCTCATACTTTGTTGGTTGGAATGCAAAATAGTACAGCCACTCTGAAAAATAATTTAACCTGTATGTGAATGCTTTTAGCGACTTTATTTGTAACCGTCAAAATTGGAAATAAGCTTAATGTCCATCAAGTGGTGAATGGATAAACAAGTTTTTGTACATCCACACGGTGGAATACTATTCGGATAAAAAAGAATGATTGTTTGATACATGGACCTACGTGGGAGAGTCTCAAAAGCATTATGTAAGTAAAGAAGCTCAGCACAAAATGCTGCACGTTGTCTGACTGCAATAAACAACATTCTGGAGAAGGCAAACCCTGTTATAGAGACAGAAGTCATATTGGTGGTTGCCACGATCTGGTGGGTCAGGGGAGAGAATGGACTCTAAAGGGGCACAAAGAACTCTTTTAAGGTAATGGAAATGTTCTACAGAATAATGGTAGTGACAGTTACACAAGTGTAACCATTTATCAAAATTCTTTGAACTACATGGTGATTTTTATTGGAGAAAAATTATATCTCAACTAAGCCTGACTTAAAACAAAAGGTAACTCTGATCAACAACAACAACAACAACAACAAAAAACAAGCTAAATATAACCAGAGATGTTAAAATTAAGAACAATCTGACAGTAACCAGAGGGGAGGTAGGAGGGGGTAATAGGGGGACAGGGGGAAAGGTTTTCAGGAACAACTATAAAGGACACATGGACAAAACCAAGGGGGGCATGGAATCAGGGGAGGGAGGTGCGGATGGCTATGGTGCGGGGAAAATGCAGACAACTGTACTTGAACAACAATAAAATAAAACAATAATTTAAAAAAGGTAACTTAGAGTCATCTACAAAATGGATTAGAATGTTTGGAGCCTGTAGGCAGGGAAGGCAGTGAGGAAAAGCCTGTGGTCATCAGGCAGAAGAGGTGACAAGGATTTGGATCAGGATGATGGTTGTCAGATGAAGAGAAGGCCATGAGTGCAACCTTAGTGTCTTAGCTCTAAACAGAAAATTAATTCATCCACAGAGACCTGTTTGCATAATACAGATGTTTGCAGATAATCTTAATAATTTACTTAAATATTCTTATTTGAATGTTTAGCTCTCTATATACTTAACCATAAAACACATGAACTAAAAATAGCCAGGGAAATGATTCACAAATATAAAGTTTAACTTACCAGTTTTTGCTGGTAATGGTGCTGGTGCTGGTAACAGTGAGGTTAATAAAGATGGCATTGATGATGATGACAATGGTGGTGATGATGATGACAATGCTGCTGACAATGGTGATGAAGTTAACAATGGTGTAAATGATGATGACGACGACGATGATGATGATAATGGTGATGTTGATGACGACAGGGGTGATGGTGATGATGACAATGTTGAAGTTAACAATGGTGATGATGATGGTGAAGATGACAGTGGTGATGGTGATGATGTTGATAATGACAATGATGTAGTTGATGATGACAATGGTGATGAAATTAATAATGGTAATGTTGATGATGACGGTGGTGATGGTGTTGATAAAGGCAATGGTGATGTTGATGGTGATGATGATGACAGTGGTAGTTGTGATGATGATAATGACAATGATGATGATGATAATAGTGGTGTTGATGATAGTAATGATGTTGATAATGATGACAATGGTGATAAGGTTAACAAGGATAATGTTTTTGATGAAGACAGTGGTGATGAGGATGACAACAATGATGATGATGATGACAATGGTGACATTGATGATGATGATAATGACAATGGTGATGATGACAGTGGTGATGAGGATGACAACAATGATGATGATGATGACAATGGTGATGAAGTTAACAATGGTGATGATGACAGTGGTGATGATGATGACAACAATGATGATGATGATGACAATGGTGATGGAGTTAACAATGGTGATGATGACAGTGGTGATGATGATAACAATGGTGATGTTGATGACAGTGGTGATGATGATAATGAAAATGGTGATGTTGATGATAACAGTGGTGATGATGATGACAATAATGATGATGATGTCAATGGTGATGTTAGCAATGGTGAGGATGATAGTGGTGATGATGATGATAACAATGGTGATTTAGATGATGATGACAGTGGTGATGATGATAACGATGGTAATGTTGATGATGACAGTGGTGATGATGATGACAATGATGATGATGACAATGGTGATTTAGATGATGATGACAGTGGTGATGATGATAACAATGGTGATGTTGATGATGACAGTGGTGATTTAGATGATGATGACAGTGGTGATGATGACAACAATAGTGATGTTGATGATAATGATGATGACAATGGCAACATTGATGATGACAGCGGTGATGATAATGACAATGGTGATGTGGATGATAGTGATGATGTTGATGATGATGACAATGGTGATAAAGTTAACAAGGATAATATTTTTGATGAAGACAGTGGTGACGATGATGATGACGATGATGATGACAATGTTGACATTGCTGATGACATTGGTGATGATGATGATAATGACAGTGGTGATGATGGTGACAATGATGATACAGTTAACAATGGTGATGATGATGATGATAATGGTGGTAATGATAATGACAATGATGTTTTAGATGATGATGACAATGGTGATAAAGTTAATAAGGACAATGTTTTTGATGAAGACAGTGCTGATGATGATGACAATGGTGATGATGATGACAGTGGTGATGATGATGATGTTGATGAGGATGATGACAATGGCAATGCAGTTAACAATGATGATGATGATGATGGTGATGATAATGACAATGATGATGATGACAGTGGTGATTTAGACGATGACAATGGTGATGTTGATGATGATGATGACAATGGTGGTGAAGTTAACAAGGATAATGTTTTTGATGAAGACTGTGGTGACAATGATGACAATGGTGACATTGCTGATGACATTGGTGATGATGATGATAATGACAGTGGTGGTGATGGTGACGATGATACAGTTAACGATGGTGATGATGATGATGATAATGGTGGTAATGATAACGACAATGATGTTTTAGATGATGATGACAATGGTGATGAAGTTAATAAGGATAATGTTTTTGATGAAGACAGTGGTGATGATGATGACAATAGTGATGATAATGACAGTGGTGATGATGATGATAATAATGATGTTGATGATGATGACGACAATGGTGATGTAGTTAACAATGGTGATGATGATGATAGTGATGATAATGACAATGATGATGATGATGACAGTGGTGATTTAGATGATGACAATGGTGATGTTGATGATGATGATGACAATGGTGGTGAAGTTAACAAGGATAATGTTTTTGATGAAGACTGTGGTGACAATGATGATGACAATGGTGACATTGCTGATGACATTGGTGGTGATGATGATAATGACAGTGGTAGTGATGGTGACAATGATGATACAGTTAACGATGGTGATGATGATGATAATGGTGGTGATGAGAATGATGATGATGACAATGGTGATTTAGTTGATGACGACAATGGTGGTGAAGTTAACAATGGTGATATTGATGATGACAGTGGTGATGATGATGATAATAATGATGTTGATGATGATGACGACAATGGTGATGTAGTTAACAATGGTGATGATGATGATAGTGATGATAATGACAATGATGATGATGATGACAGTGGTGATTTAGATGATGACAATGGTGAAGATAACAATGGTGATGTTGATGATGATGACAATGGTGGTGAAGTTAACAAGGATAATGATGATGATGACAGTGGTGATGATGATGATGACAATGGTGGTGATGATGACAATGATGATGCAGTTAATAATGGTGATGATAATGATAATGGTGGTGATGATAATGATGATAATGATGACAATGGTGATGATGATGACAATGATGTAGTTAGTAAAGGTGATGATGATGATGATAATGGCGGTAATGATATTGATGATGATGACAATGGTAATTTAGTTGATGACGACAATGGTGGTGAAGTTAACAATGGTGATATTGATGATGACAGTGGTGGTGGTGATGATGTTGGTGATGATGATAATGGTGATATTGATGATGACAGTGGTGATGATAATTTTGATGATAATGACAATGACAAGGGTGATAATGGTGATGATGAAGATGATGGTGATGATGAAAGTGGTGATGATAATGATGGCAATGAAGATGACAATGATAATGACAAAGCTGATGATGATGAAGATGATGACACTGCTGGCAATGGCGAAGATGGCGATGATGAAGATGATGATAATTCTGCTTCTCCTTATGAGAATAAAAAAAAGATTTCTTCTTTAAGGCAACATTTCTCAGAGTGTGGTTCTCAGACCACAGTATAAGCATCTTGGACTTGGAAATGCAAATTCTGACACCCTACTCTAGGCCTACTGGATCAGAAACTCCAGGTGAGGCCCAACAGTATATGTTTTTAATAAATTATTAGGGTAATTCTGATGAAAAGTAAAGGTAAAAAACCCACTGCTTTAGGATATAAAAGAAAGGATTTAAACAGCCTCATGCTATTTCCTAGTGGCAAAGTTACACTAAAATCACATAACTATAATTTTTCAACTCATGTTGTTTCATTGTCTGTTAAAAAAATTCAAACTCACAGACTCCAGACAGATAGTTTTCTGATTTAACCTCTCTGGAAAATGAATGGCGATTTTCTGTCAAATTTTCAATTTGTGATGATTGATGGGCATAGTCATAGAGAACTATTGATATACTCTAAAGTCAATGACTATTAATTACAGTCCTTCAATGGCCCCAGAAGAGTCCTGTCTTGCCAGCACCTCCCCCATAATTTAGTTCTGACTTGGGAAGTTTCCTGCACCTAGCTGATTGTGTACTGCCAGTTAATTCCCAAACTCCCCTTTGCTGATGTTACTCTTCAATGTTGAGCTCTCCTCCAAGCCACACCCTAAATGGTACCTGGGATTTACCCTTGGGCAGCTTCCCAGAAGAGAGGCCATTCAGGCTAGGATTAGCAGGAGAGCCTGAGCACAGGAGACCAAGGTCAATACCACAGATCTGCATTCTGAGCTCCATCTGTTATGGTGGGTTTGTTGACAGAGAGACTGGGAGAGCCTTTAAGGCCTCAAGTGAAATGGACCAATCAAACCAGCCTCTGTAAACTGCCTAGAGCTTCATTTAACAGGGTTGTTTTCATTCCATTTCTACCTTCACAGAATAAATATCAGCCAGACAGAACTAGAAGTAAGTAGAACAGGACATAGAAATAGCCCAATTGTATTCAAATATCAATAAAAAATTTAAAAAAAGAGAAAAGAAAGAGCCCAAATCAGTCTTACCCTTAGGGATGAGGGCTGCTGAAAGAGAACCTGTGAGAGTTGGCAGAGGAAACTGTCCGTCCTCCCACGGGGAGGCTGCTGGCTCATTTCCCATTTTTTGGAATGGCCCATTCTGTCCATGAATCAGTCAGAGTGTAAAAGGTGCCTCACCTGAACAGATGGCTCCAGAATCTTCTTCATGGCCACAGGTGTGAGTGAACCAGGTGTCATGGGCACACAGAGCCAGGTGGCTCTCCTCACCACTGCAGTGCACGTTGTCCAGCAGAATCTTCCCAAAGCCAGGGCCGAAGTGGGATCCTGGTGGGGCAGAAACTGCCTGGCCACACCCAAGCTGCCTGCACACCACCTGCACCTCTTTCAGACCCCAGCCATCACCACACACTGACCCCCAGGTGCCCTGGTAGAAAATTTCCACCCGTCCAGAGCACCTTCCAGTACCGTTTATGAGCCTCATTGTAGGCCAGGCTTCTGCAAAAACAAAAATAAAAATAAAGTTACATTTTTGAAACTTGCCTATTACCTTCATCCTATTTGCCTATCTTACAAATTAGGGGGAAATTTTTGATTACTCCACATTTATGAGCACATTCTAAAAAACACTGCTTAATGACTCCACCATTGTGTGATGTGCCCTCTATTAGTCACTCAACAAAGCTGATTAGATTGTAGAATATGGATTTCTCGTGTATTGGTGAGTAGGGCTTGACATCAGCAGGACATGAAAAATTAAGGAAATGTATTTCCATCAGTGGGGAAATGTGTAAATTATGTGGTTTACTTAAAATATCTAACACTATAGCTATTAAAAGCAGTAAAATCTATCTCTCTATATATGTCAACATGCATGAATCTCACAAACATAACATTGAGGAGGGTTTGAACAAAATGGAAAAATTACTCATGGACATGGACAACGGGATAGTGAGTGCAGAGGGGAGGGGTTATGAGGGGGATATATAGTAAGGGAAAAACACAATACAAATTTTTTAAAATAAAAAATGAATAAAAGGGACTGAATGTTGTACAGAGACTGATATCATTTGTGTCAAAGAAAAACACTAAATAACATACATAAAGATCACATAATTATATTTATAAACACATTAAAAATGAACTATAAGGATACACACAAAATTCAATTGAGTGTGTCTGAAGAAGAAGGAGAGAATGGAGAGTGGAAATGCGTAATTTGGGGAAAACTTCACATGTATCTATAATGTTTTATTTCTTGATAAGAATGGAAAATCAGTATAACAAAATGTGAACAAGAGTAGATAAAGGGGACATGGTTATTGGCTTTCTTATTCTCTGTATTGTCTGAGAAACATTTAAAATGTTTCTGTGGAACAGCAGGAAAGTGGGATGTTCAGGTATGAGCCATGTGGGAAGCTCAGCTAGTAGGCCAGGTCCTGGAACTATGTCCTCTCACTGTGGTCCCCATGCACCTCTGAGGCCTCTGACTGTCAGCTCCCCAGGCTCCTCCCCTGGAGTTCACCAGCACAGATGCATGTCCTGTGGGGAAGACAGCTGACCTGATGTGTTGGGCCAAGGAACTTTGGCTCTGCGACTCGATGGTGGTGACTCCACCATAGGTAGCACTACAACAACATGGAAATGGTGGTTAGGACAGAAATTTCTCTTCCTGAGACAGACAAGGACACATCATAGAAGGAATCAGTCAGTAACTGGTGAAGGCCACCAGCTATTCCATACCTTACCAAAGCACCTGGACTGGCTACAAGTTCATAAAAAACAACCTGCTTTGTGATGAGTTTGGAGTCAAATTCAGGTGGCTGATAGAAAGCTCCTAAATGTCATCCTGCTGTCCACAAATGCCTTACCTCCTTTAAAACTACATTAACTCTAGGTTCTGCATAAGGGTGCTCTGCAGTAGTAAAATAAGCCATTGAAGAATTGGGTAAAAATTTCAAAAATCATTGTATCCATAAGGATGCTGATTATCTTGGATAACCCCCGGAGGATGCTATATAACCCAGTGACAGGATCCATCTGCTTACACCTCCCATCTGGATGGTAAAGTATGAATCTATAGGACCAGTGACAGAAGCATGACTCTACCCGATAAGATGGTTGGTAACTTTTCATTATCTGCCAAGGCTAAAAAATAAAAATGTTGTTAGAAGGATTGGCTTCACTAATTTGCTCATGTGGGAAATGCTAATACTTCTTTCTGAGGAGGGCTATTAGTACAAACAGGGGCTGCTGGAGTTTTTTTAGAGTGAAGCCTGTGTCTCTTGAGCAGAGGACTTGCCTCCACTGTGCATCGACTAGCAGGACTGTTCTTAGCCAAGACCAACATTGCCCCAAGAGGGGTCAGACAGCCTGTCCACACATGCACCATTTACACACTTTATTGATTCAATCAACTCATATCGGGTGCATACAATACTGTGATAGGTGCTAGAAATGCAGGCATATGAAACCCTTGTCCTCAGGGGGCTTAAAATTAGTGCTGAAGGTAACCTGGATCATCACATTGTCCCAAGAGCCCTGGGTAGTGAATTTTCCCTGGCCCTGAGCTTCAGCTCCTCCTTCCTATGGTCTTAACGTGCTGGAAATGGCATATACAACCCATCATGTGCATTTTTTGCTGTTTGAGCTCACAGCTCGTTGACCTACCTGAAGATGTGGTTGGGTGGTTCATATCTTCTGGGACAGAGGAAGTTGAGGGAGCTGCTGGGAAAACAACAATACAAGGAAAATGACCTTTGATATTGAGTCCTGAATGGAAAGAGAAGAACTTTTTTCATCTGCTTCACATTCCCAGGAGAATTCAATTAACTTCATGCAAGCTCATTCAGCAGAGAGAATTTTAAAGGAACCAGCAGTCTTAAAAACATTATGTGAGACCCAAGGGCCACATACTGTATGACACCATTTATATGAAGTATCCTGAATAGGTCAGTCCATAGAGACAGAAAGCAAGTTGGTGATAGCCAGGTTCTGGAGGGAGGAATTATGACATAATAGCCATGGCTATTAGCAAAGAGAAGAAATGCCAGACCCTCTCCCCACAGCTCAGCAGTCAGGAGCAGAGCCCTTGAAGAGCACCATTCCAAAGGACACACCACAAGGCTGAGAAGACTCCAGTGCTCATTCTGCCTGACTATGCACCAGGTTCTTTGATAAGACAGTTGGTAGCTTTATTAACTCACTGACTGACACCTCACAACTCCTTGAACTATGCAGCTTTTGCCCTGGCTGGTGAGGCTCAGTTGGTTGGGCATCGTCCCACAAACTGAAAGGTCACTGTGTCAGTTCTGGTCAGGGCACATGCCTGGCTTGGGTTCATTCTCAGCTGGGGTGCATGCTAGAAACAACCAATCGATGTTTCTTCCTCTCATTGATATTTTTTTTTATTTAGCATTTTTTTTATTTAAATGAATGATCAAGTACAGTTTTCTCCCTCTGTGTAAAGTCAATAAATAAATTTAAAAAATATGCTGTTATTATCCCTATTTTTCAGGTAAGGAAACTGAAGCACGAAGGGGTGAATAAACCTGATGAGGGAGGTAGGAGAGTGTGGCTCCAAACCCAGTGGCCCAGCAGCTGCCTCTGAGCCTTGTCCTGTCAAGTAAGTGGAAAATGCCACCCAGGTTTCCGAAGAGTCCTTAGTCACTTGGATATGAGACCTGAGAATTTGATGTGCTTGCTCTCTCTTCTGCTAATATTTGGAAATGAACACAAATATGCAATCTGGGATCAGCTGAGTGGTGTTCATGTATTCAAGCATTTACTTATTTATAATTTAATTGGCACTGAATACCCACCAAAGAGCAGACGTGGTTGTTGAAATTGTGTGTGTGTGCACGCACGTGGTCAGGGGCAATGTCAAAGACGAGTAAGATATGGATTCTGCTCCATAGACTGACAATGTCATTAGAGGAACAAGTGAACACCCCATCCCCCCACTGCACAGGAGAGGAACAGGAGCTACAGGTGAGGACAGATAAAGGGCCACAGTGGTCTAGGAGCTGCCAGCCTCAGATAGGGAGGATCGGACTGGATGCCTGGGGCTGGGGCTGGTGGCTGTCCTATCGACAACGTGTATGTGGATTTGGGAACAGTTAGTGCAGGGGCAAGAAAATAAATGCAGGCCTGGCTCAGAGACAGCCCACCTCTTTACCCTGAGCTTCCCTTGTCTCAGCTGGATCCTCAGAGTTTCTCAATAGACCACATGCCTAGTCATTCTTTTTAGTAGTTCATAGGTTTTAAATGTGGTTTAGAGAGTTAAAATAGTCCAGAGATTAAGCTCTAGGGCTCTGACATCAGAGTGTTTGTGTTATTAATCCATTGACCTGGGGGAGAACATTTAACCTACTTGAATATGAGTTTCCTTTTCAGGAAATGGAGATTATAGAAGTTCCCCCATCTGGCTGTTGGAAGGAGGAGGAGATAAGAAACCCTCATAAGGCAGTCAACACAGAGATTGACATGGTGCAAGGCAATTCTGTCCAGCAGAAAGAAAGCTCAAGCTACGTTTGGAAATTTAGATTTTCTGGTACCACATTTTAAAAAGTAAAAAGAAATGGGTGACATTAATTTGAATAATACATCTTATTTAATCCAACATAGCCACAACATTATAATTGCAACACATAATCAATATAATAAGTGTCAATGAGAGTAATTTTACTTTTTTTTTCATCGTACTAGTCTTTGAAAGATCCAGTGTGTATGTGACACACACACCAGGTGTCAGACCTGTCGGGCCACATTTCAGGTCCTTGGCAGCCACGCGGACAATGCAGGTCTAGGGCTCACTAAACATGGTTGTCAGTATTGTCAGAATATGAATTATATGATGGTATGATTGAAATGCCAGCAGTTACAGATGATGGAGAAGTGGAGGCAGCATTGACCAACATGATGACAAAATGAAATGGCTCGTAATGGTGACTGCTGCTCAACATGACCAGGGAGAGGTACCCCCATTTATGGGACTCACTGATATAGGAAAATAATCAAGTCTTTCCAGTTGGACACCTTCTAGATATTAGGCCAGGTGCTCCAGTTGATTTCTTAGATTCAAAAACTATGGGGTGACCCTTACAGTAATCTCTCACTGTAACACACATACACAGACCCACACATGCCTCTTTTGCACTCACTCTTTATATTTGTGAAAATATGTGAAATGAGGAGTCTTATATTATGATGTTCTTTGACAATAAGATTATCAACAATCAAACACAGCGTGAAGCTGGACAGCCTGAAACCCAGACACCTCAGGGCCCTCTGCTCCTTCTCCAATCATGCCATCTCAGGTGGCACATTAGAGTTATCTAGCGGTGGGCAGAACCACTGACTGTCACGATGGTGTGACTCAGGAGCTGGGATAAGTTCGGTAACCATGGGAAGGGCAGGTGGCGATGGGTCCTACCTGGCGAAGTTGGAGGTGCCACTGTTATAGGAGGGAGGTGAGTTGAGATGGCAGCAGGCAGAACTGTAATAAAGAAACCCTCGTTATATACAGTGAGTGCTCACAATGACGTGAGAGAGGGGTGAGCAGCCAGGGCTCCCTGTGATTCCACAAGATGTAGTTTTGCCTCAACTCTGAAGTGATCACTATGCAAGTGATAGAAATGCTAAGTCACCCCTTAGCCACCGGCCCTCAGTCCTGCTCAGCTCAGTCGTCCCCACCGTCTCTCTCCCCCAAACTCTATGTCCAAGGGCAGATATTCGGGATTTTGTGATAAGAATTATGTGTTTGGGGTCTTAATATTCTCCCTCAGTGTTGGCTTAGTGGTCTGGGCCATCAGGACCCTCTGGTACTTTTATTCACTTGTTCTGCTTATTTCATTGCTCAGCCTGTTTTATTGCTGACATGTCTCTTGTAGGTATTGCTCCAGCATGAAACCTCTCCATGGGTCCATAGTATCCCTTAGTCTCTCCTATCCCCAGACCTGACTCCACTCCATATCCAACCATGGGAGCTACTTGTAATATCCATAAGGAACACTGGTAGAAGAAATGACAGTGGTAGACCACCTCTGCTTATTTCTGTATTGACCTGGGTCACCATATTTCAATGTATGTCCTGAATGATGTGTCCATTTTGGTGTCACTGAGCAGAAGCAACTACAGAATTGTTATTGGTAAGTAAGTGTGGGAGGCAGAATACTTCCCCCAGCTCCAAAGATGCTCATACCCTAATCCCTAGAACTTGTGAATAGGTCAGGTTACCTGGCAAAGGGGAATTAAGTCTGCAGGTGGAATTAAGGTGCTAATCAGCTGCTTTAGATAGGGGCATTATCCTGGATTACCTGGGTAGGCCCAGCATAATCACAACCATTCTTAAAAGTGGAAATGAAAGGTGGAAGAGTCAGAGAGAAGTTTGAAAACACTACTCTGCTGGCTTTCAAGGAAGCCATGATCCAAGGAATGCAGGCGGCCTCTAGAAACTCGAAAAGACAGGGAAGTGGACCCTCCTCTACCTCCTCCAGAGTGAACATAGCTCTGATGATGCCTTATTTCAGGGAGACTCATTTTGGACTTCTGACTCAAGAACTGCAAATAATTAATTTGTGTCATTTAAGCCACTAAATTGGTGGTGATTTGTTACAAAAGCATAGGAAACTCAGCCATAAGCAAATATTGCATGTGACCAAATGATGTTTCTTCTGAAGAAAGTTGTAATATATTGTTTATAAAAGTGGAAAAAAATTGAATTCTCTCAGAGCAGCTGGCCACAATGACACTTAAAAACCACAAAGCCACTGTGGTCAAAATGGTTTTCAGTATTTAGTCAAGACAATGGCATTGGGTTTTTTTTGTTTGTTTTAGAATTTAGAGAATCTATTGGGGGGCAATACTCTGAAAATTAGCCCCATACAAACTCAACTACAAGAGTCACTGAGGAGAAATAACTCAACAGCAACTCTTTTATTTACTTCTTTTCTGTATTTGGATGGGCAATTAGAAATATCCCAGGGAAAACAACACAAAAATGCTCTCTTACCTGATAATATGGTTGCTGAGTTTCCATCACCTATTGGTACAATAAAAATAGAAATATGTTTATTTAATTAAATTGAATAATGTTTACCTTACCTACTTATTAATTTTCAACAAACCTTTAACATGACAGGCCAAACATATGAAATGCAAAATACGGTGAACTCCAGGAGAAATACAGTCCCTTGGACATAATAGGCAGGTAGAAGTATCTGCTGATGTGATTGCTTTGAGGAGACCTGGAGGTTATAGCTTTTTTTTTAAAGATTTTATTTATTTATTTTTTAGAGAGGGAAGGGAGGGAGAGAGAGAGAGAGAAAGAAAGAGAAACATCAATGTGTGGTTGCTGGGGGACATGGCCTGCAACCTAGGCATGTGCCCTGACTGGGAATCGAACCTGCTATGCCTGGTTCGCAGCCCATGCTCAATCCACTGAGCTACACCAGCCAGGGCAGGTTATAGCTTTAACATGTGACACTAGCTCTTCAGAATGCCACATATTGAGTGCAAGGCAGTCTCCACTGGAGCTCAGCACCACCTGCCTGTGCTGGACAGGGGTTCCCAACTGGGTCTGAGCCCTTGGAGAACATTTATATATATGTATGGCCTGCTACAGATGTCAAATGACTGACAGGAATGTATACATATCTGCACAGGAAGACTAGAAAAAATTGAAATACGTGATTAACCATCATATGTACAAAAGAGAAATAAGGAGAAAAACAACCAACTAACCAATTAACCAACCAATCAACAAAACTCTTAGCTCATTTTTTAGAACTGATCATTCAGTGGAGCTCTGATGTTCCTGGAATTTGAAGGGAGATGAAAATTATGGCGCACAATGGAATTCTCACTGCCCGATGAACAGTATCAGGAAGTCATCACCTTTGTGATGCCCATCACTGGGCATTTTGATGACCACACCAGCAGTTTTGTAGGAGAGGTGGAATGCTAGCATGAGTCTATATATTTTTTAATCTGGTGTTTATTTAGAACCTATTATGTACTAGGCCCTGTCCTTGGCTCTGACATAAACTTGCCAAAGTTCCTGCTATCACAAAACTTACATTCTGGGAAGAGGGGCAGGAAGGACCCATGATGAGCCGATGAACAAAATAAAAATATAAAGACCACCTCAGGTGGTGTAAGTCCTATGAAGAGATACACAGCAGGTTGATTAAAGAGGGCATGGCAGAGAAAATGTATTCTGGACTGTGTATTCAGGTGAATGCTCTCTGAAGGAATGACATTTTAGCTGAGATCTGATTACAAGAAGTCAGCTGAGGGAAAATCTAGAAGCGACACCAGACAGAGGAAAGAGCCAGCACCAAGGTTCTAAGTCAGGAACTACCTTGTCAGTTTTAAGGCACAGGGAAAAAGCCAGTAGGGGGCACTCTGCAAGATGAGGCATTGCTTCAGTGGTCAGAAACACAGACAAGGGTAAGATCTTTCAGGGCCTCACGGGTCACGGTAAAAGATTGGGGTGTTATTCCAAAAAGGATAGAAAGTCTTTGGAGGGTTTTAAATACAGGAAAATGGTATGATTTACAGTTTACCAGCCTATTCTAGTTTCTGGGACAAGACTACATTATGTGTGTACTGGAGGTGGAAAGGCGGGGGTAGAAGACAATTTAGAAAATTGTAGCCATGACCAGGATGAAAGATGGTGGGGCTTTAGATGGTCACAGTAACAGTGGACTTGGGAGAGCCTAATGGGTTCAGCATATATTTTGGACGCATAACCAGAGGATTTTCTAATGTGTTGGTTGTGTGGAGAGAGGGCAAGGGAAGCTCCAAGGAATTCTGGATTGAGCAATGAACTGAATGGGGACAATATGTCCATTTTTAACACCGGCTCTCCATAAAAGCCAAGCAAGGTATCATAATGTCTAACAGACTAGCAGCTGTGTGCCTTGCTAATGATGCAGGTAAAGGTGTTAGAACAGAGCCTTGAATATCATTCACACTCAGGAAAATGTGGCTGTTGTTATCATTGCATGCACATGATCTCATTTCACCCAAATGGGGCTCTGTGAGGTAGGTGTTTTTACCCCCTCTTTAAAACACAGAGCAAGGGACTTGCTCAAGGTCATACTAAATAAGTGGCAGATGGAACTTAAACCCAGACCTGCTGCTGCCAAACCCAATGTCTTTCCTTTATCCCACTGGGTTTACTAGTTACAGTACTCGCCAGTTTGCCAGTGCACATGAATAGTTCATGGACAAAATATGTGCAATGGTCTCCCCGCTCATGTGTTTCTGCAAGGCCAACAAAGTTTTGGTTTTAAACTAAAAGGAAAATGTGCACCAAAAAAGGACAAATTCAACATGAAAAACTTCCTACCTTGGGGCATCGGCAGCGATTCCTCAGCATTCTCTGCAGGCAGAGGGGATGAGACTCCAGTGGCTGCTAGGAGGCCAGAGGATTCATTCCCCCGCACCAGCCATAGCGAGTCCCCAGAGTGGGAAAGAAGACGTCAAACAGTTGCCGAAGCTACACAAATAATTCACCAAGACTTTTCCTTAACATGGTGATAGGAACAGTGCTTTTAACAGCAATTCCACTGGAAAAATAAAAGTGACTGTGTAGAGAATAACTGAAGACCCCCATGACTGAAACGAAAATAACGCCACTCCAGTGGAAGGACGTGGCCCCGCAGCATTTTCAATTAGCGGTGGGGTCATCTTAAAGGCCCGGGAATGTGGAAATGACAAAGATTGTCCAAAGGTGGCAATATGACCCCTCCCAGTACTTATGCCATGTTTTCCTTCATGATTTGCCTATTATCTGCCCAGGCGGATCAGAGAGGGAGAAACGTCAGGCGGATAAAAACAAAAGCAGAAACTTACCCAAAGCAGGCCTTAAATACTCCGTCTCTGCTAATATGTGGGGAAAGAAAAATCACTTCAGAAAAGGGCCATTTTTTCTAGAAACACTTCCATTTAAAACACATTTTAAAATGAAAGAATATGCCTCCCAGAAATAGAAATGTTGACTCTCAGTTCAGATGACTGTTCATTAACCATCCAGCATACAAACGTGTCTAATAACATGTTTTCCACTCAGCTGTGGCTGCGCTGTGTTCTACCTGCAGACTCTGTAGTACCTCCGACCAGGAGGCAAACACTCATCACACACACACAGAACAGGTGGACCCTCATGGCTTTACAGAACAAACTGCTCTGAGAGCATTCTAAACCCAAAACCCAACAAGATAAAGCCAAATCAAAGGGAAAAAGAGAAAAACAAAAATAAATGTAAACAAATAAACACACACACGACATCATCCCCCACCCCCAATATTTGAGCTGTTTGAATTGACTTTAAAAACTTATTAATTTAGCCCTGGCTGGCGTAGCTCAGTGGATTGAGCGCGGGCTGCGAACCAAAGCATCGCAGGTTCAATTCCCAGTCAGGGCACATGCGTGGGTTGCAGGCCACGGCCCCCAGCAACCGCACATGGATGTTTCCCTCTCTCTCTCTCTCTCTTTCTACCTCCCTTCCCTCTCTAAAAATAAATAAGTAAAAATATAATAATAAAAAAACTTATTAATTACATTAGTGTCACACAGATAGAGTCTTCCTGGTTGGATGCAATTGGAATTTTCAGCAAGGGACCAAGTTCATTGCTCTAGACCCATGAAATTACTTCCATTATTTCCCATTGGCACATATATATGTTTTTATCACTGCTAGTATGCTAAATATTAGTTGTGTGTTTGGTGGAAATTCATTTGTATCTCTAGACCAGAGGTTCTCAGTAGGAATCAATTTACCACCTCCCCTTGTCCACCACCAAGGGACATTTGACAGTGTCTGAAGACATTTCTGGTTGTTATTCAGTGGGTGGAGGTTAGGGAAAGGCTAAACCACCCACAGTGCACAGGACAGCCTCCGCCGCAAAGGCAGAGCACGCAGTGCTCAGTGTCAGCAGTGCTGAGGCTGAGAAATTCTGGCCCCCGATCGTGATAATTACTAATTGGTCGGAGATTTGTAATTAGCAATACATGGCCTGGTCTCACAATCAAGAGGACAGACAAGAAGTCCGTGCTATTTCAATTTATAAATGCCTCGTTTCTTCACCTTCATCAGACTGCAAAGTTTCAGTGGGAAAAACTTTATGTCTTAGTTCCCCACAGCATCCTTTAAGAAAGGTCAAGCACGCTCAGTGAGTGGTCAACGCCACTGTTGACTGACATGTTTGTACCAGTCATTGCGAATATCTCCCACTGTTTTTCTCTCTACAAAACCCATGTTGACATCCTGCCACTAGAAAATTCCTGAGCTCCAGCCAAAGTTCTCAAGTGACTGAGGCCTCTTTACTTCTGGCTCAGAAAGGTGGTCAGAGGTGGTCTACAATGACATCATTAGTGCGAGCATCACTAATGAGATCTGCGGAGGTGCCAGCAAGGTAAGATGTGCAGCCCTGGAAGGAGAGGGGCCATTACCTGAGCAGACGACACTAGCACCTTCTCTAGCACTGCAGTTATGGAGGGACCAGCCGGCGTGAGGACACTGTCCCAGAAAACTCTCTTCTCCTGTGCAGTCCACATCAGCTAGCAGAAAGTGGCCTTCGCCTCCACCGAACTGGACCCCCACTGGGGTGGCAAGAGCATGCCCACAGTTCAGCTGCCGGCATACCACGTCAGCGTCCTTCGTGTCCCATTGGTCATCACACACCCTGCCCCACTGGCCATGGTAGAAAACTTCCACACGTCCGGAACATTTGCTTGACCCATTCACTAGTTGCAATTGTGGCCAGCCTTTCAAAAACACAAAAATATTGCCTGTTAGGAGGAAGAACATATTCTGCATCAAGCCATTTGTTTAACTGTGTAACAAGTCCTTACAGTGCACAAGCCGGGGACACTAGATAGCACCGTGTTCACAGAACACACCTGGTCTCTGCTGTCACTGAGTCTGGAGTCTAGTTTAAGGAAGCTGGAGGCAGCAGTCAACATTTATCCAAAACTAAGATGACATTTACAACTATGCTAGGTGCTAAGGAGCAAGGGGGAGCTATTCAGAATGGTTTAGGAGTACATAATGGGGGTGGGGGTTCCAGGATACCCTTTCTAAGAAGTGATGATGGGCCTGAGTCTTGGAAGAAGAGCAGGAAGAAGTCAAGTAGACAGAGAGGGATGGGGCAGAGTCTTCCTCAGTGAAAAAAAAGGAGAAGTTTAAGAATGAGGAGATAATGGATAGCCTAGTGAGAGAGGGGATGGCACTGGGAACAGGGGACAAGGACAGACAGGACTTCCTTTGGGCTGGGAACAAGGAGGAAAGGACAGGTGAAATAAGTTGGTCCTGAGTGTGTGTGTACATATGAATGTGAGAGTGTATACATGTGTGAGTGTGTGTGTGCATGTGCATGTGTGTGGCAGGAGGTTGGCCCTCAGAGCTGTCAGCCTTGCGAGCTGCATAAGACGTGATGTCTGCTGGAAGTCTGACCAGGGGTCAATGAGACTGCAGGACGCCGTGTGGGACCAGCTGCTATCTGACACCATGGGCTCCCATCCTGACCAGGGCGGCCCCAGGGATGGGAGCTGGGGCTGAGTGCACCGAGGGGTCTGTGGGCATGTGGGAAGGACAGGGGGTGTGGTCAGTGTCGGGACCTGGAAACAGAGCGGTTGCAGGACCACAGCTGAAGAGATTGTAACTTGATTGCAAGGTGGTTCTTAGAGACTCTTTTCACCATTTAACTTGGATTGTGTCGATCAGATAACTTTTACAGCAGGGAACAATCGAATTTCCAGAAATAGCCCTTCCTTTTCAACAAGTTGCCCTTTGTCCTCACAACACGTTGGCTGTGAATCACATTAGTACCAACCAAGCAGCAGTGGTCTGCGGGCCCCAAATCCCTTCTGATAGCACGGAGACTGGCACTGACCCGAGGTTGTATTCCTGGTGGCTGTCCCCAGAAGGGCTCACTGGCCCCATTGTCTTTAAGACTCTTGTGCAATCAGCAGGAGGAGCCTATAAACACCCCGAGGGCATATCATATCACAAATCCACATGCCCCTGGAAGCTCAAGAACACTCTTCTGTGACTGGTAGAGTGAAACACATCCCGGGGGAGGGGGAGGGGAGAGTGCAAGTTTGGACAAAAGCACTGGAGAAGGGGCACAGATAAAGAAAGAGCCAGACAGTCCTTGAGAAAGTGGCCCTGGTGACAGCTGATACTTGCCAGTCGTGTCTGTAAGACCCACTGGGCCTCTCAAACATCCTTAGGTTTAAGCCACTCAGGGGAACCACCCCCAGAGTCCTGCTGTGTTTATTTTGGGAGGATCCGGTAAACACACATCAGTGGTGTAATAGTCTTGGTCATTGTCTTTCACTCATTTATTCAGACTATCCATGCAGTGCCCTCCCTCTGCTATGCCACCATCTGTGCTAGGATGTGGGTCCCTGAGGTTAGCACCGTGTGTCCTCAGTGTGGCGAGTATTGGCATTAAGTTTGCAAACTTCAAGAACAGCAGGGTATAGCAGAGGAAGAAAAGAGCTGGATATTGTTGTAACTGGATTATCAAAATACCCAATTCAGCGTAATAATAGCCCACCTTCTGGCTGATTTTGCCCCTGGGACCTGATTTCTCAGTGTGATGGGAGGAGTGGGTGGGACCAGAAATGAGGCTGATCTTTGTGCCCAGGGTTCTATTGTCTGCTGTTTCCAACACATTATCGAGTGGTGAGTGAGGTGTAGTCTTAGAATTGCTGGATTTTAGGGTGGCCTTTTTGCGGTTCCCAGAAATCATTAAAGTCACTTGTCCAAAACTGAAGATTATCCTCTAATCTTCCTCCCCACATCTATCCTAAACCCTTCGGACATCTGATTCCAAACAGATTAAATCACAGTCCCATTCTACTTCCCAAGAGTAGCAATGTACTTCAGATGAGGTCCTGGGGCAGGGCTCACTGAGGTTCATCCAGTCTGTCCAGGGGTCACTATTAACCAAGAGTGTAACTGCATTCCCAAAGCCTGTACTTTGTTACTCTCAGCGCTGTCGAAACCAGCATCATCTTTGCCACAATGGGACCAATATGATGAACTTGCATTTTGAATTCCCTCAAAACTTTGAAAAATGTAATGCTTCAGAAAGCCCCATCCATTTTCCACTTGGTATAGTTCATAACTCTTCAGAGTACCTACTTGCATAGCATTGATATGCTGGGAAAAAAGAACTCTTTTCCTCCTAGATATGCTAAAAATATTAAATCTATTGACTGAAGCCTATTACTGAAATATCGAAAGAGGAAAATACCTTGGTTTCTTGGGGAATGGATGCATTATGGTAAATATTATAATCTGAATCTGACCATCTGTATTTTCCTCTCTTCTTGGTTTCAGACACACAGTTTAGAATTTATAGCATCTGTAATAACAGTTAATGTTGATTTAGCATTTTCTAGTAATCTAGTTTGTAGATTACTCTTCCAAGTAATCTAACATCATTTCAGTAAAACTCCCCAACAATCCAGTGAATTATCTCCTTTGTAGGGGAGAGGAAACAGCAATGGAGAAATTAAAAACCTCCCCAAATGCGCGTGGTCAGAAAATATGGAGTTAGGACTTGAATCATGCAGACTTCTGTAGCCCTCAAGCCATATTCCCAGACTCATGCATCATCAGACATATAAATGAAAAACCAGGCCCAGGGTCCCAAAGCATTCCAGAGACTACTTAAATTCTTCTTAACACCTCGGTACATTTTAACAAACATGTTTGAGTAGGTAACTGGCATAAACATATCTATTCAATTACTTGCAGAACAGAAAAATAATTTGAGTATAAAATTTACAATCAAACATTATTCTGTGGGTGTTGAGTTAGCCTTTTCTTTATAGTGAATAAAAATTATATTCAAGCTATTTATTGTTCAAGAGCATTTCCAAATTTCTATTTATTAGTGTAACTAGGAAAGCTAAGTAACAAAGGACTTCACTATTTCCCTCCAAAGTCACAAAATAATGGTAAAAATAGTTGAACTTATGTGGATAGTTTAAATTAGTACAATTCTAAATTAAATTAAAATGTCCTTAAGAGGAGTAGAGGTACAGTATAGATTAAGACTAAGCATATCAAACTGATTTTTTTTTAAAAGAAAGGTATAGGTTTTCAGATTAGAAGTCTTCATGAATCAAGTCCAAGTAATTTTACATCATGTCAACTATTTCAGGCTAAGATGTTCTATTATGGTACCTTGTTCAACTCCAGTCAGCAACAAAAGAAAGAAATCCTGACAGCCATTCAACACCTCCACTGCTAAATACCAATATACAGGCCGAAGAACATTTTCAAAACCCCTAATTATCCTACAGCCAAGCGTTCCTTCTTTATCCACTCTTCAGAACCCTAAAAACAGAGTCTTGCTTAAAGAGCAATGAATGGACTAGTGTCTTGTTCACAAAAAGTGAATCTTACAGAAAATACTTGACCCAACTCCCCCACATCGATCACAATGATGCATTCAGGGATCATCCCAGCAGCATCTCAGTCAACGGGTAGAAAAACTCTATCTGTCAGGATTGTGTGTTAACCTCCGCCCCGTGGCTGGTGGGCTGTGGAAATACCCACACTTTCCCTTTCAAGTTTGGAACCAGGCATGAGTGAAACTACCCAGGGGCATCTACTGCGGTACCTGCTTCATGTGGAGTGACCACAGGGAAGAGCAGCAGCCCGAGGAGGAGGGCTGGGCAGCCCATGGTGGGAAGGCTTCCAGCTCCTGCAGAATCCTCGGTTTCAGCTTTATATCCTCTCCAGGCTCCCATGTGGGGCGGGCCCTGCAACTTGATGCTCTTTTCAGGCTCGGATTGCCTGGCACTCGGAGCAGGGGGCAGTTCACTTGCTTCGGCATTTTGTGTGCATTTGCTATGGGGGAGCGGTGATTCCACTGCCTAGGACCATCCCATCGAAGAGCTGGAAGGTGTGATCAGAGAGCTGATGAGACAAATCATGTGCTGGCCCCTGGCTGGGCGGGTGGGATCCCGTGGTCCCAGGAGCCCTGGATTTCACCAAAGACATCATTTCCTTCAGCATGTAGCAGTGCCCAGAGGAAGAAGCTGCTGAAATCCACTCATCTCTCAATGTCCATGCCTGCCTCTCCTCCTTTCTAGAAGTTTTCCCTTATTCCCCACATATGTTCTCTAATTCCCACAGCACCCACTTGGTACCTCTCTTATAAGCCTTAATACATTCTACCTTAATTGTAGTTCATACTGCTTTTTGTCATGTTTCTCCTATTAGCTTGTAAACTCTTTGAAGGAAGGACTTCTCTTTATATAATTTCTGGTCCTACTTATAATATTGCTTACTTAGTATGATGCCTTGTACTTAAATATGTGTGGAATTGAACTTGGAAGCACTCATTTATAACTGATGCTCTTCAAATCACTGCTTCCCTAACAGGTATTTTATCTCTACTCAGAAAATTGGCTTATAGCAACAAATGATCCCATGACTTCAGAGACTTCTCCTCTGCTCTGAGCCTTAGGATGCGACAGTCTTCTGACAGCCAACACCCCTTCTGGAGCATGTGTCTAACTCTACGTAGCTGAATGAAATAGTGGAAAGGACAGAAGTGTTCATAGACTCAGCGAGCTGTGGATTGTGTAAAGGGTTTGGAAGGAAGGATTTTTCCAAAGGAATACTCAATTTATTCTCTCATTAAGAACGCTCTGCAAACTGGGTGAATTCAATGTGTCAGTCACCATGTCCTGCAGGAATGGCTTCTGGGTTTCTCCTGTGTGTAGGACACCCAAGGTGAGCCAGGTCCATGTCTGCTCATGATGGATGAGTTGGATCATGGGTAGGAGGGCTGAGAGCTGTGACTTCAGTTCAGAGCACCTGGGTCTTGATTCCTCCCCTGCAATTTTGGGTAACGCACTTAGCTCCTCTGAGCCTTGGTTTCCTCATCTGAAAAGGAAAGATAAGACCACCTGCCCCGCCCACTCTAGAGGGTTCTTGGGAAGATTCAATAAAATTAGGTGTCTCTAAGAGATCTGTAAATTTCACAAGTAAGTTTATTCTTGCTCAACAGATGTCCTCCTAATAGAGTTTTTGGGCTTTTCCAATGGTCTCACTGCTATTGACTAGAAATACAGTCAAATTCAGCCAAGGCAGGAAGCAGGTGGGCATAAAGGGAGAGAGCGTTCCGTAGACAAAAGTAACCGAAGCTGGTGCAATATTTACAGGCCAAAAGTGAACCCTTTCTTTGCTTTTCTATGACTCAGTCTCTCTTTGGAACCCCCATTCTGTCTTGGGCACACTCTGCAGTTTAGTTAAATGAAGCCTAAAAAGAGGAGTAAAGTAAAGTAATAGGTAACTCCTGATATTTGCCTAGAACTTAATTATCACCTAGTGTTTCACATTCATCATTTCATTTTAATTCTTTTAATACTCCTGGGAGTTAGAACAGTAAGTCATATGTCCGTTTCATAGACAGGGAATCTGAGACATGGAGAGTCGGACTCTCATGCCCAAGGTCAGCTGGTGAGAGGTTGAAGCCATATGGTGACAACTCAGGCTGGCTGTTTTGTGTCTCTGTGTCCTTAAAAAGACACACGAGACAAGTGGGTCCTCTGTTTCTCTAAGTTGTATTATGCATGTATTGTAATTTCTGAGATTATCCTCAACTTCAGATCTGTAACTTGGGTAGATGCTATTGTATACGTGGTGGTCATTGCCACCTGACTGCACCAACCCAGCGCTTAACCAGACCCTTGCAGAACATGTGGCCTATGAAACAGATATTACCCCTGCTTTCCAGACCAACTATATAATGGGATAGCATAGCATCTATTAATTTTTTTAAAAAATAAAAAGTTAAATCTTTAATCCTCTAGTGATAAAAGCATGACTTTTTCCAATTAACTTATTTTATTAAAATACCATAATTAAGGAACCATTGGATAACTGTATTTTGTCAGGCACAATAAAAACTAAATTAAAACCCAAGTCATCAAGAAAACCTGTTATTCCTGGCTTCCTCACACACATATGATGGGATTGTTGAGAGACAAGGCTGGCAGGTGGCCCCACCCCACAGGGGCAGCTCCTGGAAGACAAAATTCGGCCTGATGAAAGATTGTTCCCTGGGAGGGTGGGGCATGGGAGGGCGGGCCAGGCCCCTCTTCTGGAAAACCACCCCAGAGTTTTCATATAACTGTATTTCCTTGGTCATATAAACCACCAAACAGCTCACGTGAGGAATATCTCTGACTAGATATTTTAAACTCCTAACTTGCGAGGGCTTCAGAATCAAACTGGCCAAGAACAGAAATGTTCCCATGGAAACCTGGCCAGGTATGTTTTCTGAAAACCACTGTTGTGTGTTCTTCTGAAGCACCTAAGTAAATGGTGTCCTCAGATGATAATTCTAATGATTTTCACAAGTCTAACCTGCAGACAGAGACCAGCTGTGTACGCCATCCTCTCACGGCCTGGAGAGAAGCTCCAGCCCTTAAAAAAACTCAGTCTGTGGAAAAGCTCATACAGACATTTGAAAACCCAGGGGAAGCAGTAGAGGTGCTTCCAGATAGAGAACACATTGCATTTCCAGGCAGGAAGAGATCATTGTAGGGGAGAGGGGAGGGGGAGGGTACTCCCTGCATTTTATGAAAGGTAGAGAAGACTCCTCCCCTAAGATAATGGTGACACCTGGTGAAGTTTCCTGAAAAGCCCATGGTGATTCAGGATTGAGACCTACCAACAGGGCTGGTGGTCACCAGCCTAGACCACTGTCATTGTGCCATTGTAAAAAGATGGCAGACCTTTCTTACTGGTGGGTAATGAGCCCCCCAGTACCCCATACAACCCTTTGGGATGCCACCTCCTTTCCTGAGCCCAGACCTCCCCAACATAAAATGCAAACACAGCAACCAGATTGGTCATTTCTGTGGTGGCCCTGTACCAGGATGTCGGTATTTCAAATATCACCCAGTTGACCAGGGCAGCAGACTAAAACTCTCAGTCTGGTGTGTTTCGGACACAGATGCCTCCTAGAACTTTTGCATCATTTAAAATATATATGCGTATTTAAATGTAGCTCATAGCTACACACACCTTAACAATAGGTTAACAAGGCTAACAATAATGACTCATATTGATTGGACATCCAGGTCTGGTAATGAATGTCCAATCAATATGAGTTGTTTTCATTGTTGACCTTGGTGGTGGTCCTTGATTCAGACCACACCTGCCATTGGAGGGTAGTGGCACTGGGCACAGCTAAACCCTTGCCTCAGTGTTTTCCTGGGCAAGTTTCCACCGTTTATATTCAATTTTAATCTCCTTATCAGCCTGATTTGCATCGCTCAGTCGCCACACCATTTCCTGGGAAATCTAACCTCAGATCATATTGAGATTGGTGGTTTTTTATTTTGTTTTGCTTTTTCTAACTTTACATACTGTGACCTTGCGCAAATCAGTGAAACTCGCCCTTAGGACAGGGGTTCCTTTGTCTGTCAAACTCCCTTCAATGGACCTCCTGAGAAGGAGGAGGAGGGGAACCAGGCTCTGGCAGCTGCTGTGGGTCCTCCCCATGGATTGCCACAGGGTCCTTCCTGGAAGTAAAGACTCTCTAAATGCAAAATCGCTCATATTTGTGGGGTGTGTGTGTGTGTGTGTGTGTGTGTGTGTGTGTGTTGTGGGGAGGAGTAGGTTCTCTCTTTGCAGCATTTCTCTCTCCTTGTAATTTGATTCTAATACAGTTTTCCCATCATTTCTTCGCTACCTTCTCACTTTGACCTCATCATTGGAGCTTCCACACATCAGAAGTGGCAGAGCTGACACTTGAACCCATGATGAACCCCTTCACTGAGGAGTGATGCATTTTCTTCTCAAAATGAAGACACCTGAGCTTCTTCTCTTCCTTCTCTTTCATTTGTATGGGTCATTGTCACTGTATCCAGGGTTCTGACTTACTAAGGGTCTTAGGTCATTACCAGCAAAGGTGAGTGTCCACTGCTGGTGTGCCAAGTACCTAGTTTGAGGACAGAAATTGCTTGCTTTTCTTATCTGCACTTCAGGTTAATCACCTTTTTTAAAAGCTATCTTTTGTCTTTGGATTTGGTCTGTAAAACAGATAATCTTTTATTCTTACTTCCTGGAATTCTATATCTTAAATAAACATTAGGGAGGAATAGGTATAGGTCTTAAGAATGATAAGAGTGATTGATTCTGAAGCATAATGTATCAAGTCTTGGTAAAATAAAACAAAAATCTGTAGCCCAAGTGTCCCTGTGGCAATTTACTTTGGCTTGAACTGACCTCTATCTACTCTGTCATGCTCCATATCATTTTACAATATTCATGCTACATTTTATTCAAAAGTCCAGAATTTAAAAGATTGCTCAGAGTTGTAGAAATTCTCTGTGAAGCATTTGCAGGATCGGATAAACTGAAATTGCAGAACAACAGTCCTCTTACTCCTTATCAATGGCATGATGTCCCCAGGAGCCATGGAAGGTGGTGACTTCAGCTACTGTCTCTGCACTTGAGAGCCTGGACAAGACCTGGTATGTGAACTACTCCAAGTCTGGCTAGAAGTCAGAGTTGGGTAAAGTCACTCTTTATTTTCCCCGTGCACTTAAAACACCTCACATTGCTTTAATGTGCCTAAAACTAATGTTCTTGAAACTGTAACTGACCTTTTCAGATTTGGAAAGGAATTTGCTACAGTTCACAAAACAAGAACCATTGGGATAAGTTGTGAAAATTTGGAGACCACCACCTACTTGGAGAGCAAACATTATTTTCTGCTTCCTTATCTTTTAGAATAGTGGAATATTTCCCTGCAATAATTGCTACATGATGTCATAGTTCAGATAAGTATATCATTCATGGAGAAACTTGTTTTAAAAATAAATCATAAATACAACCTTCCTAAAGGAGAAGAATGCCGTGGTCATGTTTTGGTGGCGTTTACACCTAATGTATATTTCTTTTATTATTTTTCCATGCTTAATCATCATACTAGTTGTCTAAACTTAGGATATCTTAAAGCCATGGTCTATAGTTACAAGTATAGTTAGGTTTCAGTTAGTCTCTTCTAAATTACACTCCTTCCCAAGCAAGCCTCATCGGCACACAGCAAAGCACAGCAAGAGCCCACTTGCCTAAATGACTGCAAGAGAAAGGCAAGGAAGTCCTGAATGAATGTTAGAGCTACAGGGTATTCAACAAACATGCGGAGGAAGTCACCGGAGGGAAAGTCCTCATAGGAACTCCCCATGTTCTGCCTGAAAGTTCTGTGGTCCAAACTTCATGTGACTTAGACTGAGAAAGTAAAAGGAAGGAAAGACGGACAGTGCAACCACAGAACCAGAGAGACTTAATCTTCAATTTCAACCTAAATGGCATTTAACACTGACATATGTTGCATCCTAAATCATGACCACTGAAAAGACAATAGAGAATTGTTTGCACTGGATTCTGCCCAAAAGAGATGACAGTAGTATTTGCACAGAGAGGAGCTAAGGCTTGTCCTACCTTCATTGTCTAATATCCCAGACCTGCTGGACCACCCCTGCCTGCACCGTAAGCCTGTTGTGGCAAAGAATTTGCATTTTTCACATATGTGCCAGGACTATGAAGGAGTACAATTTTTTACATTGAAAATTAGCACATGATAGCGTATATGGATATTGAATTATAATGTCATACACCTGACACCTATATAATGTGATTAACCAACCAATGCTATCTCATTTTTTAAAATTACACTTTTTTTCCTTCCGGCCAAGGTGGAGGGATAGGTAGATACACTGTTCCTCCTCACACAACCAAAAGAGGGCAGCAACAAATTAAAAAAAACAACCAGAACTAACAGAAAATCGAACTGTATGGAAGTCTGACAACCCAGGAGTTAAAGAAGAAATATTCATCCAGACAGGTAGGAGGGATGGAGATGGGCAGCCAGGGCAGAGAGTGATAAGTTTGTTCACACACCAGTCAAATGCCAGTCTCATCCTGTCACTGAATATGTCAGGCATGGCCTCTCTTATTGATGGTTCCACCTTGCTCCAGGGACTCAGATTTGCCACCAGCCCACATGGCCTTGAGCAACTCCTTTCCAGTCCTTTCTCTTTAATTCTCTGCAGGTGAACAGACCCCCGTAAGCCTTTCTCTGGTCAGCTAGGTGGAGTGCACCTCCCAGAAAGCAAATTTCTGTCCCCCCACATTCTCTTTTCAGTGGTTTACTTCTCAGATGGGGCATGTAGCACCCCAGTAGGAGACAAAGCTGCACCAAACATGTCCTTGGGCAAGGGGCACAACGAGACAAGAATGGAGGCTGGCCCCTGCCTATTCTTACCATTCTTAATCATGGGAGCGAGAGGAACCCCTCAACCCTACAATTTTGACTTGGAGTGGCTCCAAGTGAAAGGGTTTTTTCTCCTATTTTATTTGTATCCAGAATTCACAAGGACTAACAGGCAGGAAGGAGCATTCCAAACACAGGAAGGTTGTCCATTGCCTGCTCTACCACTTTGTCTGGTTGTAGTGGGACCAGCAGAACCACAGTTGGGTTTGCCTAGAACTGTCTTCATGCTAGACTAATATAGGAGGCTGTTACCTAAATATAAGGGAAACCACAGGCCACACAGTCCCTCCATAATCTGATGGACTCTCAGAAGGGCTCAGTCACCAATGTGTTAGCCTATGGGAAGTTAGGCACATCTTTGCCCCGACTCTCCAGGGAAGCCATTAAGCCCAGTGAGCTCAGGCATTAGTCCAGCTACAAACTCAGGCATGTACTTCCGGTTTCAAGGGAAGAGGGCAGGTGCCTTAGGCATGGACCTAGTGTGGTATCTCCAGCAGTGAAAGAGGGACAACAAAATACCCAACCCAACCCACAGCAGAAAGCCAAGGAGGAAAGGGTAATAAAAGCTAGAAAGGAAAGGATCGTTTTCTTTATTTCTTTTTCTTTTTAATTAAATGCTTTTGAATTTTATTGTTGTTCAAGTACAGTTTTCTGTCTTTTCGTTTTAATATGAAGACATTGGAAGGCAAATTGGTAGAGACAGACAGTAGACTGGTAGACAAGC